>PVKM010011016.1:0-33948 GCA_004027735.1 Carollia perspicillata
AAGTGACCCGCCAAAGGCCATAGATATGTTAAATGACCATGCCATGGATTAGCTACAAGACTGTGGCTGTACAAAACAGCCCTGCATGCCCTGCTCCATGTGTCCCTTCCCCCAACTCACACCTGTGGGGGAAGGGGTGAGGACATCTTATATGTCTCTCTAGTATTTCCTAGACACCTTGAGTTCTGGGCCCCATTCCAAGTCCCTTTTGGGGGCCCTCCTCTTGGCTGCATCCTGTATCAGGACCTCAATCATGGCCTCCCTTTCCCAGAAAACAAAACATGAGGCTCAAGAAAGTAAAACATCTTCTCTAAGTGCCCCTAGATATCAGAAATACAGACCGGGCAAGAAGCCCAAGTCTTTGGACTCTCGGTCCAGTGCCATGTCTAAGCCTCCTTCAAATTCTTCCTAACACACTGAGAAATTATTGAACCCGTGAGACTCCAGAGGTGCCTCAATGGTGTCTGCAAACTCCCCAAGCAGAGGGTTCTCTTTTGCTTGCCTTTGACGTCATTAAGGCTGACACCTACAGAAGGACTGGAACACCAGCTTTGGGGTCCCATCACTCACTCACTCATTCCCTCATTCATTCCATAAGATATTTTTTTCTTATCAGCTGAATTTCAGCCACTATTCTATGTGTTTGGACTGTATGAAGAAAAATCAACAAAGTCCTTGCTTCATGGATCTTAGCTTTTTGTAAGGTAAATAGAAGGTAAGTATATATGTATGCTGGCTATTGTTGTTATTTTCCTATCACTGTCCTTCTAAGCTTGCAAGGCCACAAGTTCTCAAAACTACATTTCCCAGACTTCCTTGCAGTCAGGGCTGTAGAAGTCCACCAATAAGAGGCACTTTCACAGGTCTGGAGAGGGAGAAAAGGAAAAGCCACTGTGTGCATGTGGAAGCTGAGGCAGGCAGCTGAGCAGGCAGCTACATCGGAGTTTGTAGCAGCTCTTAGGCCAGCTCCTGCACACCCACATTCTCGAGGTTTTGCTGGCAGCCGAGGCCACGGTGGTCGTAGTTTCCTTGAAATTCCTGTTCTTCCACGTTTCATAAATGTCCTCTAAGGCTTTGCCTGATATATACTATCACTTTAATGGTTTTCAGATATAAAATATGGCCATCTGACTGAATTATTAAGTACATTTAATTGCAGGTTGTAGATGGTGAACTATTGATCCAATAATTATTCATGTGGACTATTAAAAAGGCATGATTCATTTTTTTTATTTTACCATTTGAAGCAATGCTTATGTATTATTTACAATTTGAGAGCCAGCAATAAGAGACTTCTTATACAAGGCAATATTTCTAATGTAGGGCAGGCCTTTGTGGGAGTCATAGGTAATGTTATATAATCAAAAATTAAATAACTTTCAGTTTCAGTAGAGGGAAAAAAAGATGCCATTTTCCTTTAGTTAAATATTATAATTGCAGGATTATTCACTGGGCGTTATGAACTTTTCCAATGTAACTGAAATATTTAATACGAAATATAAAATATTGTAAGTGCGCTGCAGATTTCTCAAAACACAACCAAAGGGATGCTTTTTTCTTCTTTTTATTTGATTCCTTGAAAATAGTTTTCTCCTTAATTCAGTTATTTTTCATTTTATATTAAGTAAAAGGAATTGGGTCAGTGAAGAATTTCAGCAAAAGATATTTTGAACTCATCACTTGACTGAAGGTTAAACAAATGAATGACATGCTTTGTAGGTGTGGTCAGTGTCTTACCCCTGCTTCTATGCACCTTCTCTGGTTGGCAGCACATCAGCACATTTCCGTGTGAACTGTTCACTGTACGTCTGCAGTAGGGGATAAGATACACTGACGCTAACTAGGTTCCTACTCTGTGCACGTCAGGTGGCCACCAGTGTTTCAGGTACACCATCTCACTGGAAACCTTGCGCATTGTCTGTAGAACTGCAAAATGGTGCAGCCACTATGGAAAACAGTGCAGACTTTCCTCAAAAAATTAAAAATAGATCTACCATATGGCCCAGCAATTCCACTTGTGGGTATGTATCTGAAGAAAGCAGAAACACAAATTTGAAAAGATATATGTACCCTTATATCCATCACTGCATTACCTATCAATAGCCAATGTATAGAATTGACCTAGGTGACCATCAATAAATTAATTAATAAAGAAGAGGTGGGATATATACATAATGGAATACTACTCAGCAACGAAAAGGATGAAGGCTTGTCATTTGTGACAACATGCACAGATTTAGCTAGTGTTATGCTAAGTAAAATAGGACACATAGAGAAAGAAAAATATGATATGCTTTCACTTATACGTGGTATCTTAAAAGCAAAAATATGAACAAATGAAACAAAATAGAAATAGACTTGTAAATACAAAGAACAAACTAATTCAAACTCAGGGCTGCCAGAGGGAAAGGGCATTAGCAGATTGAAAAGGGTGAAGGGAAATAAGAAATGATACAAACTTTTACTTATAAACTAAGTCAGTCACTGAGATACAATGCACAGCACAGGGAATACCGTCCATAGCATCATAATAATTGCACAGCGACAGATGGTTCCTGGACTTGTATTCACATCAGAAGGTATATAAATGTCTAATCACTGTGTTGTGCCCTTGAAACTAATATAATATGGCACGTCAACCAGACTTTAATGAAACTATAAATAAATAAAATAGTTCTCTCATTAACTGCATTGTATAAATTAGTAAAACAAAGGCAAAAGTCAGTTGAATTTGCAAGCCTATTAACCCAGCTAAGGACAGAGCTCAGATTCACACGACAGGCAGCTCCGATTTTCAAGAGCTACTCTTTCCACCTTACCGTCAACTTATTTCAACTATGCGCAGCTACATTTCTCAGCCAGAGCACTGTGGCACACAGGACTTAGGTAATATCAGGAGACAGTTTCCTGTGGGGGGAGCATCTTACGAAGGGCATTTAAGTGCACAAGGCTGTGTGCATGGCATGCTAGGGTCTGGGGATTGGGGGATGGGTGGCCCTAGGCAGATCTTGCATGACAAAGAAAGGAGTTTAACTTTTCATATGGACAGGATTTGAGACATTTTCTTCAAGTTCAATTTACAGTCATAGCGGTGGTTCTGTGTGCACATTAGAAAGGTATGTTGAAAGGAATGGGAAGAACAGGTTGAATGTGGGGAGGAATAAACAACAAAGAAACTGATAAGTAGTCCAGATGACTGGTGGCTGAGTCATTAATTTGGATATCTTCTCACTCTTTACTGTTCATTCCAGCCCCCTGGGAGTGCTGCTAAAATGCAGAATGTGATCAGTAGGATGGGGACCTAAATTCTGCATTTCTAATGAGATTCCAGGTGCTGCTAATGTTGCTGTTTGTTCCATGGGGTATACATGTCAAGCAGCATCAAAAAGCAAGAAATAAGAAAAGTGATTCTCGATGTTTGGTTCCTGGACCAGCAACACCAACATCACCCAAGAGTTAATTAGAACCACACAGTCTCTGGCCCCATTCAATACCAATTCACTCCGAGTGTCTGGGGGTAGACTCAGGCATCAGTATTATGTTTAAAACTCCAAGGTGATTCTAATGTACAAGTTGGGAATCCACCAGTGACTGGGAGTGCAGGATGTGGGGATGAGGGAAAATGGCACTTGCAATATATATTTAAGAAGTGAAGCCAGCAGAGGTCAATAAGTAAGTACAGCTTATTTATTTACTTCTGCATATGTTAAAAAGGTTTCGGGATGACCTAATTTTATCTCCAAACCTGTCCTTTTTGCCCCTTAAATATGAAAGTGTTTGTCATCTTTCTGCTGAAAGCATAGGTCATGCTTGGGAAAATCTACCATCTTCTGTGAAGCAATTAAGCTATTTGGACACTTACTGTAATTAACAATTATGCCTAAACAAAAGCCCACATGTAAAAAGGCTTTTAATGAAACACGAGAATTAGCTGAAAAAAAATGCAGGGTGATAATATGGAGTAAGAATGATGGAAAGGATGATTTCCTAAACAAATAAACAAAATTACTCCCAACATTCATTGTAAACCTCCCATAATATATCTGGCAATCTAAATAGAAAGAAAATGTTTTTGCTGCTTTCTATAATTCTGCATTTCATGCTAGAGAATGAACTTTAATTAGAACATCACTGGTGTCAAATTATAATAAATGTCTAAGACAAACTCAAATAACAAAACTATGGGAACACTGCCACTAATGTAAAATCTGCTGTAAATTGCAAAGAATTTACATTTTCCATTAGCAAACAGGCATGAGCATAAAAATGATAAAAGGTTACATACAGTTTGGGGATTGTTTAACACAGTCGAAATTATTGCAAGGAAATGGTGTATGTTAACAACTGAAATGTCTGGAGCTTAAAAGTGCCTGAGTTCAAGTCCCTACGCCTTGAGTCTTTAGCTATGTAATCTTGGGGCAACTGCTCAGCTTCAGGCCAGGTCACCTTATGTGGGAAATGGGACTGACGATCCTGTCCTGGTGGCTCATGGGTCTCGTGGGGCTATGAGATGACAAGGTGACTTCAGAGAAGACCGCGGGCTTTGGCATCAAAGAACTTCACCTGCAGAGTTCTAACTGTGTGCACTGGGGCAGCAACACACATGCTTCTTCACGGGTTTCCTCACTTGCAGGATGATGACCACATGCCTCTCTCAAAATCATTGTGAGAACTGTATGAAGCTGATGCACATAAAAAATGTGGCATGAAGAAGGTGTTTAATAGTAGCAGTTAACTGCATCTCAAATGAACACAAAGATATTTGGTGCAATCTGTAGACATCCAGGGACATTTCAATTAATTATTACTTTGTCTCACTAGTGTCCTTTAGACACTGCATTTGGAAATAGAGGCAGCCATGAAAAGGTCTGACGCTCTCTCTTTCTGCTAGGTGGAAGGTTCTGGGTGCATAAATAAAGTCTATATAAGTCTATGGTGGTAGATTTAAGATGGCCACATCATTTTCAGTCCTTTTACCAAAAAAATAGGCTCCATTTCCTTCCACTAAACTCTGGGCCGGCTTGTGGCTGTTTGGACCAATAGAGCACAGAGAGTATGATGCTCTACAGGATCCACGCCTGGCTCCTAGGAGCACTGGCAGCTTCTGCCTTGCTCTCTGGGTGGCTCGAGTCCCCCAACCGCCCTGCTGGAAACAGCCTGTGGAGGGGCCCTTCATGGTGGGGATGATGGGCACAGCTGAGCCTGACCTTCCGGCTGTCCCTTTTAAGGCACACACATGAAAGTGAAGCCACCACTTAAAAATCTCATAATGACCCAATTAATGTCACATGGAGCAGATAAATTGCCCAGCTGAACCCTGCTTGAATTTCTGACACACAAAAGCATGAGATGTAAGAAAATGGTTGTTTTTATTTTTTAGGTCACTGCACTTTGAATAGTTGTGCAGCCACAGATAATGGATGCACCTGTCTTCTCAGGTTTGTGCTTCCTACAGAGGCTCTCTTTGCCACCTCTGTTTGCCAGGGTAACCTGTTGATCCCTCTGTTGGGCATAAGTATCTTTTAATGTCCTATAGCAGAAATTGCTCAAATGGGCATGCTAGTAGTATCGGGGACCTTTCTTAGCTCGAGAAAGCCAAAGAGCCGACACATAGAGGAAGCATATCAAGCAACATAATTGAACACAGTTAGTCCAGAAATTAGATTCATGTGTTTTAGGCATGTAGTTCCCTGGATCTGAGCATGCCTGTGCCACATGTGACTGACTACTTACTAGTGATCATTGATCACTTATTTTGAAAAGCAAATTTTCTCTCCTGGTCTATCGATCTCCCTGTACCTCCCTTCATTCAGCAGTGATAACACTATATTTCTAATTGACTTTTTGCATATCTGTCTGTCTTTTTAGATGGCAAGCTCCCTAAGGGCAGGACCCATACTGTAATTTATTTTTCTTGGTATAGTCACCATGTAATAGCATAGCCAATGGAAACCAGCCACTGACTAAGAGAGAAAAAAGGAAGACTGATTTTGCAGGAAATGCAAATTCAAGGAAAATAGAACTGAGAGGTACAGGCTTCAGGATCGCCAGTGAGGTAACTATAGCCCCTGTAAGTTGGCTCATAAATGTGCATTTTGTGCAGAACTTTAATGGTCCGGGTCTGGCTGAGAGTCCTGCCTCCACCGTTAGGCCTGGACCGTGACTTGCTCCCCAGCCCTGAGCCAGTCACATCATCTCTTTTAGTTGGTATCTGCTGATGCATTGATTTTCTTATTAATGTTTCATTCTATAGAGGGAGTTTGAGGATTAATTAATATACGTCAAATGCTTCGATTAAGGTAATTGCCATTAGCTACAGAGTCTCATCAGTCCCTATTTGGGAATAGTCCAAAATTACTCTTACTCAATAGATTTTTGTTAATTACTCCAATGTTCTCCAGAAAGCCCTACATCATAGGACCTGTTTCACAAATAATTAATTTTTCTTTCTGAAAGTTTGAGTCTATCCACTATTATTGTCCATAGCTCATCTCAGTCATCCCTTAGATGGGCCTGCACAGCATTAAAGTTGGTGGTATTTGGTCGAACATCCACCCTTTCCATACCTTTTCTATGTAGCAGGGACCTGAGGGTCAGAGTGGTTAAGGAAATGGCCCAAGTAAAATATTTTCTAGCAGCATAATCAGGGCTTAACCTGAGATATTCCTTGAAAACAGGGGTAAAATCCCCCCACTTCTCTACTGTACCCTTCTATGAAGAATGAAGGAGTGGTTATCTAACATGGTACAATTTAAGGACATACCTCTCATTAGTGTCAGATGTCGTCTTTATATATTATGATGAAAGGAATAAGCTTTAGGTAAGGAACACAGTTTCAGAACCAATAATATTGAAAACATGTAGAGTGCTTTGCAGAGCTTTTTTACTTCCATCTCATATTTAATTTTAGGAACATTCCTAAAAGTTAACAACTATCAGTACTTCTTTACATGATACAGTATAGCTTACTATTTTATTCTTTTTGTTGCAATTACAAAATGAATTGTTATTTTTTCCCTAAAAATTCATTGCTAATATATAGGATCACAATGGATTTTTGTACAATTTATTTTAAATTCTGAAACTTTACTGTGTTTATTATTTCTAATAGTCTTTTTGGTGGAGTCTTATGGTTTATTCATCTTAACTTGTGAACACCGAGCTGATTTACATCTATGCACGTATAATTGTCACTGTTATTAAAAAATGCGTGTATAAGAAACAAGGGTTTGGGGAGAGGAATTACTTTTCCCACCTAGGCATCAGATGAGGGGATGCTGTGGTATGTACAGAACAGGCAGAGACCACAAACATCCAAAATTTTATCTTGGGTTTGACCCTTAGAACCACCACATTCAGGCGTTGAAATCACTCCACCCATGTGGGTGGAGAAGGTCCACCTTCTCTCAGTAAATTTCTTAGCTTCCTTTCTGTGCAGGCAGCCCAGAATGATACTATCATTCAAGGTGAGAAATTCTCCAAAGAATACTTTAGAAGCTTCTTGCAGATTAAAATTAGAAAATGATATCATTTGCAAGGGAGTAGCTTCAGGCCAACTTGCATACATTCATCTCAGTGTGCGCCACGTCATTAAGTATTTCTCTCTGTATTTTCCACCAGCAAATTCAAAAGGAATGTGCAGTGTGTGAGTCAGCTAAATCCTGTCAGCACTTGCTTCTTGGTAATGATTCAACATTTATCTTTTCTGGAGATATTGCTACAACTCCTCTACAGGGTGCCAGTTGGCCAGTTGGATCGAGCCATGTTCACTCCAGATAAACCTGACTAGAGATGATATGGATTATTTTCTTCCAATATTTTACCTATCACTGTGTCTACCGTTCTTCTTCGATTACCATATAATTTTCTTCTGTCTTCTTTGCATTGCTGATAATAACCACCTATGGTATTCTCTCCCTATGTCTATTTGGCATGGCTAGTTTTCTTTTAGTGCTTCTTTATTTTTTTAATCTTCCTCTTTATTTATTTTGTTCATTTTATTGAAAAATCTAATAATAGAGTCCATGTCCAGTTGTTGCCAAACTGTTACAAAAACACAAGTTTTTCTATAAGCTCAAATATTAGTCATAGGCTTAATGATTGGGAAATTGATGCCAATGATAATATTTAAGCAGTAAAATTTGTAAAGAAATTTATACTGTTGCATATATTACCACATTTGATTTTTGCTAAGGTAGGAAGAGCAGATGGCATGTTATAAGTTAAGATTTTTGATGTCTTATAAATGAAGAGTTTAATTTTGGGGGGAGATTGGACTGAAACATTACATTATACCGGAGACTACACAGGTAGGAAATCGTCATGCCAAACTTCCATTCGCATCTTTGCGATCTGAGGTAGGATAATCACTGCACTGCACCTTGTTATTTCACCTCTGCATAAGAAGTCACTTTTTACATGAAGGAGGAAGACAGGGTTGTCTGTAATTGAGACGGAAGGACTGCTTGCTCCTTGATGTTCATGCACTGACTGGCCGTTTTCCATGCGTGTTGGCACTGGGGGACAGATATTTTTCCCATCAAAATACTTGAGAGGGGAAGAGTGGCCATTTCTGCCAGCTTTTCTTTTCTCTAGATATCTGAAAGAATCGCTTCCTTTCTCACAACTTTGCCCCAGACCTGGTTTGTGTTTGGTTTTTTGCTCTTTGTTCTGTGCATGCTTCAAATTTGGGTGCTAGCGACCTTTGGTACGGTGCCTATACATACTTATTCACGGTGTTTATGTGAGCATGGTCTAATTTCCAGAACTGTATCCGAAAGCCTACCTTGAAGACAATGAAGTTCTGGATGCTTTGTGGCCATGACTGGTCCACATAACTATAACAAAGGGAAATGAAGTTAGCCACCAGCAATGAGAGGATTTTATTCATCCCTAAAGCTTCTATAAACACGATCTATGACTTTACAACGTAAGGCATCCCAAAAACAAATGCTAATTTGCATGGCTCTTTTATTATTTATTGAATTTTTCTTTGGCTTTATTTGATCTTTGCACTTTGTTCTACTCATTATAAGAACTGAAAACCTCCGTCTTTTTCCTTCTCAGTAGACATCATAAATAATTCAAAACATCTCAATGCTGGTTAGGCAAATTGGGGAAAAATAATGTTGTGTCCCTTCCCATTTTGTTTACCCCCAGGTTACATGAGGTGGAGGGTCCAGGAGGGAAGCGTTAGTTTCTAAATTACTAAGATGTTATCTTAGTCATAGTACATTTTTCCATTTACATAGTTGAGTATAAAGTCATAAGGACAAAAAAAGCAAAATAGGTCACACAGAATAGATACAAGAAGACATACTATTGAATTAATTGAGTAACACTTTTTATAAAAATTAAATATAATTGTAGTTAAATTCATTTTCATCAAACCAACATTTTTTTACAAGTCAGGAGTCAAAATGAAAGTATTCCATAGAACACATTGTAAATTTAACACTGCATATTTTTGCAGATCATTTATTTAATTGTTCATCCATCCATTCATTTTACAGAATATGAATCTATGTCAAGTATGTGTTAGCAGTAGGAACTCAGAATAAAAGAACAGACCTCTTCTTCTTAAAGATTTTACTATTAGTTATTAGAATAACTTGTGTTCAAATAATAGAATTGGGTGAAGATTATGAGGGAGATGTAAATGAATGAATCTAGGAGAAACAAAATAAAACGCATATCATTAAGGCATCAAGAAAAGTTTGCTGGAATGAAGAAGGAAGAAGTATGCATGAAGGAGACAGACAAGTTCCCAGTCCCCTCTTGGGGCACCTCTGGCCTGGTGTGCCAGTGCCCGAGCTATGAGCTGTGCTTGACTAGTGAATGCATTTACGGAGATGGCAAATGTGGGGGAAAGTGACTGTAATGCATGTTAGTCATGTCAGGTTACCTGGAGAAGCCATACCTATGTCGTATCTAAGAAACATGTTCATCATTGGATTTTAGAACAAAAAAGAAAAAATGGATCTGTCAACACTAGGTATTATTACATTAAGAATCTAACCCCAAAGACAGTTTGTCATAAACGTAGTTAAGATACCCAGAGCTTCTGTCTATTGCTTGAGGAGCATAAAATGACTGGGTGGAATACCCTTTTTAAGAATATATTTACTTAGGGTAGAAAATACTTCTGAAAGGTAAGGCACTCTAATGAAATTCTGGTAGTGTGTCTTAATACAGTGGCCAGCCTATGTACAGGCTGCATTTCATTTCAGGCAAGGAGGTCACAGTTTTATCCTCAGTTGCCAAGTCCGCTCTCCCAAGGTGAAACTCTTGTAGCAGATGAAACCTCTTGCCCTTCAGTATACTCTGTAAGAATGACTTTATAATAGCTTCCTTCATCTTTTGTTCAAAGTGGTGGGAAAAGGATAAGAGGAAAGATAAAAGTAGTTGCAATTTGAACACTGTGGTTCTTGACCTAGAACATTTCACTGTCTGTCACGAGAAAGGTAGAAATATTTACCGAGTGTCTGAGAGTTTATCTCTATCGGGCAGTTACAGCATTATGAAATTAGATGGTCTTTGTCCTTAGGGTGCCAATTTCAAAGACTAGCCAGGGATTCAACCCCAAGAAAATGAGGAAAACAGGGTTGATGTAGGCATAGATGGGAAGATGTGGACAGAGATGACACAGGATCTAAAGGTCATCCCAGACTTTATGATTAATACAAACTGACAAACATACTAGCTTCAAAACCTGAAATTGAAATGCTGGCACCTGTATAGTCAGAAATAAGATTCTCATGCATGATTTTTGTTTGCTGTCTCTTTTAAAGACTCAGGAATGCATTCCTGAATACATGGGTACCTTTGCCTATATAAATGGCCCTCTTTTCTTTATTGATATAGTTGTTTTGTCACTTGGTGATTGAAGAAAATACATACTAAGCACCAACCATAAGCCCAAATGGATTCCATGTGAGTGGGCACACAGGGACATATGATGAACATGGAGTTATGATTACGGGGAATTCCACTCCATGGGATTACGATGGTGGGGCTACAACCACAAACAGGGGCACAAGCGAGATAAGCGTGAAGAACAAGACGGGCAGGCTAGTGAAGAATAGCCTTTTCAATAGGCATAACCTGCTGTGACAATGGGAACCAAATGATGCCCCTTAACTCTGCCAAAAATAAGACACATACTGCAGAGGGACTTCACATCCAACAGCTCGGCTGTGTGGAAAAGGATTTCGAGTACTTCATTAGTTTAAAACTCTCCACATTTTGCTACATTTCCAGTCCCACATTTTGCTTCTTAATTACCACTACTTAAATGGTCTTTCAAGATTGGCTGTAAATTAAAATTGATCCACTGTCAGCAGTCTCCGAGAGCTGGCAGCCGACTCCTGATTAGATGAAATTCCAGTTGCGTAGACTTTCGGAGAAGACAAAAATGTCCTGAAATGAGCCAGCTTTGCAGCTTAGCGAAAAGGCAGAATGTGACTTTCCCCAGTGGGAGAACTTAAATATAAATAACTGGCCACATTTCAAAAATACAAAAATATGTGCATGAAAAAGGTCCAGAGTTGATATCTCTAAGCCTTTTGTGAATGCCTATGTAATCTTTTTTATTTTACCTTAAAAACAATCTTCCTTTTTAAATAAGGCTTAAGGGTATGTTCACAAGGATATATATTTTAGAGATAGATCTGAAGTGAAATCTTGCTTTGTCCTTTACAAGTTCTGTGATTTACAGAAGAAAAACCAAACTGTCTATACATTGCAAATTAAAACTATCTTATAATGATGGTAATTAAAGGAGAAAATAGAAGATATACCAACAGAATATTTAATACAGTGTCTGACACAGGAAAAGAAATATCACAGGGATGATGACATCATACAGTATGGGTGTGGTCAAGGGCCCTAAGTGATGGGGAGGAAGTATTAGAGTTGTATGCAGTCTGGGATAGTCTCCTTCAGCATCAAATGTTTCTGACAAAGAGAGCTGAGCCGGCCAAGTATTGCCAAGAAGTATCTCACTACCACACACACATACACGTGCACACAAACAAAATTTGCCCTTGTGGGGCTGGTTCATGTTAGATGGGTCCAAAAGGTTCTTTCTCAGATTTTCCACAGCACCCATGATCATGCCTAAGGTAAGTCCTAAACTAGGGATTAGGGTTCTGAAACAGCCATCATATGTCCCTCTCTTGCTTCCCTTTGAGGAGGTGGTGGGTTTCTGTGGTGGCCTTCTGCCAATTGTGCCATCATCCAAAGGTGACATGCGTCCCTCATGGACTGCCTAGGGTGTTGCAGAACCCTGGATGGGAGGGCCTACTTATACTTCCCAGGAGAAGGGCAGGCCACCAATTCTGTTTTTCTCTTATTTTAAGAGCTGACTCCATCTTAATTCTCCAGCCACAAGAGCTTGATCATTGAAAAAAAATAACAAGCTATTGCCAATTTTGCAGTATCTGCATGCACATGGGAAACACTTCTGTTTGGGGATGAACGATTTCTCTTTAATGTTCACATTTCTGTTCAAATGCTGCCTCTCACCGTAGCGATACTTCATTGCACTAAAATAACCTGTGCTCTCTCCTAAGTCTCGTATTATTCTATTGCCATATTTTATCTCCTTCCTATCACTTGACACTAACTGAGATCATATTATTCATTAATTAAGTTCCTCACTCCTTTATTAGAGTATATGGTCTATGAATGTAGGGCGTAGTCTGTGTTTCTCATGGCTAAATCCCATCACCAAGAATGGTGCCTGGCACATAGCTAGCCTTCGATAAATACTGGCCTGCCAATTCCCATTATTATGGGAGGGTCTAGTATATCCATCTAGGGACCTCAGGCCAAAGACTCAAAGAAGCCTGTGTTCAGTGAGGAACTTCACTCTTCAGAATCAACTGACCACTGACCGCTACCATCAGCTTTCAAAATCTGTGGTTTTCTGGGCCGGGGCTAGCCCAAGAATGTGTGAAGAAATAGGCTTGTATGTTGTCCCAATCTGAAGTATATATTATTTTTATTGGGCTGTGGCCCAAGGCTGAAAGTCTTACAGATCAGATTTTTTATGTCACATAATTATAGTCAGCATAGTTGTGGAGAAAGATACAAAGAGGTCATAGAGAAATGCATGTTGTGTAGTAAAGAAAGGAGCAGATAAAGGTCAGAAATTGAGAATTTGAGTGCTATTGAGGTCCTATAAACTTATAATAAAGAAAAAGCAGATTAATGGCAGGCAGCAGGGATAAGATCATGCAGTGATTTGAAATCAGTGCTGTAATGTTGTTAAAACTGTTAAGATAAGGGGAATGCTGGTTTTGTTCCATTCATTCACTCATTCTGATAAGAATATGATAGAAAAGCTGTTACATTCTGGGCATCAATTAATGGAAGTTTCCAGCAAATTGGTGCATTCAGGTATTTTGAAGGAATGAGGACCACATAAGTCAAGAATTTGGGTGTAAGAAAGAAAAATCAAATCAGATTATCTTAGGCAAGAACAGAATTTAGTGCAAGGTTATTAGAAGCTCACAGGACTGATGGAGGCTAGAGTATAAGACTTAGAAAATGTGGATAGTGTTCAAAGTCTACTTACATTAGAGAAGAAACTAGAGCCAAAGACATAATATAGGCCCAGTTGGGGTATACCAACCTTGTTATGGGATTGCAACAAATCTCACCTTCTCATAATTGACCCTGTGCTCTTAATACTTTTTTTCAAAATTTAAAGTCTGAAGAATTAGCTCTGATTATGGTCAGGTAAGAAAAACTTAGTTCCTGGGCTTCCACAATGAGAAACATTAATGGAGAGATGGTGTCGGTAATTGTTTCTCATCGGATCAACACACAGAGACCTTTCTCGAAGGGCACAGGAACTTCAAGGACAACCAAACAAACAAACAAAAAATTACCCCTGTGGACAAAAAACAAATTATTGTTCTGGACTGAACATCTGTGTCCCCTCAACATTCATATGTTTAAACTTGACGCCCCAGTGTAATGGTGTTTGGAGGTGGGGCCTTTGGGACATAATTGGGTGAGATCACAAGGTGTGATCCCCAGGAGGGGTTAGTGTCCTTTAGAAGAGAAAGAGATACCAGAACTCAGGTGTTTGTTCTCCCTCTCAGACCTAATCTATGGCATTTTGTTAATGTAGAAGCTAAGTCCTTAGGAAAAATCTATCCTGTGTTTACCCAGAGATGATCTTATTTACAACACAGAATAATCTTCCAAGTTCTATTTCCTGTACCCAACCAGTTACCAAGTCTTATCAGTTCTGTTTCTTCACCCTCTTCTCCATCTTCACTGCCATCTCTTTGCTTAGATGTGTATTTCCTGAAATGTCTAATCTTCAACAACCTCTTCTTTCTTTCTTCTGATGCCTCTACCATCAACTATCTATAACTCAAATCATCAAAATAAGTTCATCCTTCACACTCACGCCAGAGGTGTGTGTATTATGTCCTTCTCGTAGGCAAGCACAATTCTCTCTAGCTAAAAAACCCTTCAGAGGCTCTTCTAGTAACACTAGATGTTACTCACCTAGCACATGCTCACCTCCTATTTGCACTCCGATGAAACTGATCTGTGCACAGTTCCCCGTGCATGCCATGATCGCACACGTGTGTAATTTTTTCAGGTACTATTCACTCTGGCTGAGATATCTGACCCAATTTAAACACCTATAAATTTCATACTCATTTTGTAATCTTAAGCATCTGCATGAAGTTTTTCCTAACATCCCTTTAGGCAGACTAAAGCACTTTTTTTCTCTGTATCTGTAACATCATTTATGTCTGCCATTGCATTACTTTACCATTTCCTTAGGCTTTGGTTTCTTTTTATCTCCATAGCCAGAGTGTACAGCATCGAACCTGATGAAAGTATGAGCACTAAGTATCTGTGGAAAACACAGACCCTCTGTTCAGTAAGTGTAAGGTCATGGACACGTTAGCTAATTTCTCTCAACCTTAGCTTCTCATTCACAAAAAAAAAAGAACTCTGATTCCAGTCTGGCAGCTAGACTGGACCATGGCACCTCCTCATTACGTGCGCCGTTGCCCTTCTGTTTGTTTCAGGTGGACTCTATATTTTCAAAGTAAAACTGTGCATTGTTTACTTTTTGCCATTAAAAGACATATTTTGCCTTTTTCATAAGACTCTCTTTCAAACATCAATAACTTATTGTTTACCATAACTGAAAGAATGGTAGAGGGAAAAATATCTTTTTGGTCTAGAGGATTCCAAACACTAAGAAAGTGGTCTCATAAACAATAATAAATATCTAATCACTCTGTTTTATACCTGAAAGTAACAACATACTATTGGATGTCACCTGTAATTGAATACTAATTTTTTAAAAATAATTTCTGTATAGTACTTCATTAAAATATTTTATAACCACTATCACTGTTCGTGTTTTTACTACCTTTTATGAATTCATCAGTAGATATCTATGAAATGTCTCCTCTGTGTTGGGAACTGCACTCAGTAATAAAAGATAAAATAATGGGGGGTGAGGTGACATCTTCCTGCTTACTTAGCAACTTTTGTCCAGTCTGGACAGCAATAGGATAACCATACACAAAGGGGGAGCTCAAATGAGAGGGGCAGAAATCTACAGGGAGCGTGTCTGCATAAATTGGATCAAAAATAGAATTAATTATAAATAGCCTGACCAATACAATGAAGAACTGCAACTTGCTGAATACCTCACTGCAACAGATAATGCATGTTGCAAGAACTTCCCAACATGCACCAACAAAGTTCATCCTTGGAGCAACCCATTGAGGTTCATGTGGTTAGTACACATGTGTCGTGTAGGGGAAAATGGAGCTTGAGGACACGAAGTGCCTGATGACCCACAGAGCCCACCGGATGGCACCAGGCACAAAGTCAGAGCTGCCAGACTGGAATCAGAGTTCTTTTTGTGTGTGTGTGTGTGTGTGTGTGTGAATGAGAAGTTAAGGTTGAGAGAAATTAGCTAACATGTCCATGACCTTACACTTACTGAACAGAGGGTCTGAGAAGGCAGAATACCTCATTATATCTCCTGGGCTTGCCCTGTCACCCCAAGCTTTGCTGGGTATCTAGTGACATGACACTGTTAACATATTCCAGCCTAATTAATTGATCTATTCTTTAAGCACATAATTATTTAGTAGCAATGTCATCCCAGACATTTTTGTTTGTTTAGTTATTAAGGATAAGGTGGTGAATAAAACAGACAAAATTTCCTGTCATTACGGAGTTTACCTATACCAGAAGATAGGGACAGTTGTCACTATTGAGAACACTCAATGTGCCAGCTCAGATCTTTCCAGGCCAGTTCTCAGCACGTGTATAGTGTATTAGTCATAGAATACCCAACACAGCTGGTCCTGAAAGTCTAGTCTTCTATCATACTTACTCTTTCCCTTGTAGAGTTTGTTCAGCACTGCAGACAAGCTGTGGCCTTGGTCTCCCACTTTGAATTTCGGTTTCCCTGTTGGTTAGGATACCTAGATGAGTATGGGTAGTCACTTCCTTGAGGACTCAGGTATTTTTTTGCATATCAACCCTTCTCTGAAGAAGCCTAGCTTCCTCTACTTCTATCCATCAGAGGCATGGCTGGTCCCTCAGTTTCAGAATGTTGCTTCCCGAGGAATGCTCCTTCCTGCATGGTTTGCTGAGCCCACCCTCAGAAGTAACAACTATTCCCTTAGCCTTGGCCCCACACTGTGGTGTCACCCAGCATTTCTTGGGGCAGTGACTGTTTCAGCCTATGCCCAGTGCTTTTGCAAAGGTCATGAACAATCAAGAAGCCATTCAAAATCCTAAGTATCTTTCTCAAACAGATTTCATCTTTGTGTAATAAATAATTATTGACCTCTTTTCAGTTTCACCTTTTTTGAATTATTAACAATGCATATGTAATCTTATAATAAGAAAACCTAATTATGTCGGTATACTAGGGCCATGAGATTGTGGGTTATTTATTTTTATTTACTTTTAATTAATTTTTAATATGTAAAAAATAGAAATGAGCACATGAGAAAAAAGAAAGTGTAATTATAAAAAGCACCCCAGCACTCCTTTGCTTGCTTATGTGTATACCAGAATTATTTCCATCTCTCTTAGCTAATTAGACCTGGCTTTTTGAAAGATAAAAGAAAGATATATTATTTATTGGGCGCTGACCCAATGACTCCCACTTTCCCACAGCAATCCATCCATCTGCCTTCTCTCTGCCGCTGCCCCTTCCCCGCCCCCAATTCTGCTCCCTTCCAGACATCCAGGCATTCGGGATGGACCCCACCACTCTCCAACCCCTGCAGCTCTTTCCTGGAAGACCTATAAATACAAGCCCGAAGTGCTTTACAGACAGGCGAGGCCCAGCAGTTGTAGGGCATCATTCAGTCGGAAGCGGCAATTAGACATTTTTAACAAGTTATTTTAAAGCAAAATGGAGTAATTAAAACTTGCACATTGGAGGGGAAAACACTTTTGAGATTAAGTTCATTTTATTAAGCTATTTCAAATACTAAAGTTTATTGCAATGCATACTTCTTTCTCTTCTTTCCTTTAATTGAATTGCTGGCACTAACAACTCAGTGAAATGAATGTCTGACCCATTGAGAAAGAGATTAACTTATGTAGGGTGTTTATTTTTAATTGCTATTGATCAAAAAACCATACATTTTCACTAAAATTGGATGGAGTTGGAAGATTTAATTCTTTGATCTAAATATTATGATTCAGACACTAAATTATTCCAGCTATGACTTAACCTATGGCAGCTGCACTTTTAAGCTAATTTCTCCTCTGTTGCCCAGGCCAGCAGTTCCATGCAGAGATTGCTAATGCAAAAACCAGACATTAGGTTAATAATAGTATTATTCACTATAACTCATTAGTATTAACTCTAAACTTTACTGAATGCAAATCCAGAAGAAGGTGTATTTCATTGGATGCAGTGGGTATGTGTGCATGTTACGTTATAACAGTAAGACGGCAGAGAAACTTGGGTTTTCAGGAGCCACATATTGTCCCATGTGCCTTTAAGAGTCTTCGTCTCCTTGAATTTTTAAAAAACACATTCATAAAAAACAGATATGGAAATTATCTCTTTACCAATGGACTTCATTCTTGTTCTCAGCACAAAGACTACTTCTCATTTCCCAAGATTAAATTCCGTGTACCATTTGATCCTAGCCTCTTGCTGCATGTATTTTTCTCTCTGGGCTACTACTACCATTCAGCTTCTTAGTCCACATCCCCAGAAGCTCCTTCTGTCTCTCCATTGACTTCCTTGAAACTTCAACTCATTTCTGGCATCCTAGCTCCTGTTAACTGAGTTGGCCGCAGAATGAATAAGTGACTCTTTAGCTATTGGTCCACCATTTGCATCTACTAGTGAGAGTCACCTGTCAGCTTTATGTATCAATGGTTCTGGGTGTTAGTCTCAATTCCTCCTGACATTGCTTCTGGAACAATCTAGTTTAAAGCAAAGAGCCTTAGTGCCACAGTCCTTCGCCAGCTATTCGCCCCTTCAACAAGGCTACAACAAGCTATACTGGGAAAAAGAGAAAGTATATTATTAAAATTTTAAAGTTGATAATAGAGTGTAATAAAATAAATAGAAAATAAAAAAAATGTGATACCCTTGTAATGCAAAATTAGCTGTCAAATAAGTAACCTCCTAAATATATGGACAGAGATGGAGTAAAAAGCTGAACAAGAGAGAAATGACAGGGAATTATCTTCCTACTGCTGCTGCAGCAAATGAAAACAAATCCGATGTTTTAAACAATGCAAATTCATTATCTTAAATTTCTAGGAGTCAGAAAATCAAAATCAGTTTCACTTGGCTGAAGCTAAAGTGTCACCAAGACCAGTTCCTACTATAGACTCCAGCAGAGAATCCCCTCCTTTGCTTTTTGCAGCTTCTAAAGGCCACCTTCTTGCCTTGGTCTGCAGCTGCTTCCTTCACATGCAAAGCCATTTGCACAGTATCTTTAAATCTTTCTCTCATTCTCTGACCCCTGTTTCCATTGTCACATTTCCTTCTATGAACCTTTGTCTCCCTCTTATTACTAACCTCATGATGACATTGAACCGACATGGAGAATCTCTGCATCTCAATGTTCTTATTTAACCATACCAGCAAGTCCCTTTTGCGTGTAAGAATATACACATGTTCTAGCAACTAGAATGTGGATCTCTTCAGGGTTCAGCTTATCACAAACAGGAGCTCATGAGCAAAGCCCAAGGACTAATATAAGAAATATCCAACAAGGTAAGATAATTTAAGTGTGTGTATTTTGGCAGATGATTGATCAAAACTTGATCACAGAAATCTTGTCAATGTTCTGTTGAAGTTGTAGATAGAGACAATAGGAGAGTTTGACACAGGTAGAAGAGGCAAATTATCTGTGGTACAGTCTGAGAATCTCTCCCAAAGATGCCTATTGGTGGAACATTTCCTAATGCTCATGATTAGTGTACATGCCAATTTGGTTAACCTTCTGATCATGATCATATTTATTCCATAATTGAAGCTGGCCATCTCTGGGCTCATGCCTTCTATGTTCATGAGTATTAAGCTCATGAACCAAAGCATCCACGTACCAAAGGATAAAGAGAGAATTCTGATGACATAGCTTCCCAGGAACTCAACAGAATTTGTTCTGCAATTTGATTCTAGAGTTCACAGGTGTAGAGAAAAGAACGGTCCACAGAGCCAAAAGTTATATTTATATACAATTTAGACAAGTGTCAGGCCTCACTATTTTTATGGAAAGGAATAAATCAGATGCATTCCTGGACATCAAACCATTCTATAACAGAGGTGAGATATTAACTAACAATGTCCTGTGGCCCTAATAAGTAGTTAACACAAAGTCACTAGATGCCCTCAATACTTGGCTTTTATCTTAAGATTCTCCATTGCCTAACTTCCCATTACACTTATAATAAAACCTAAAGACTTCTAGGTTCTTTAAAGCCTTGTGTGGGCTGGCCCTCATCTACATTTTTGCTGGGTTTTAAGACACACTCCTCATACTTGCTATATTTTGCTGCACTGGCTCTCTTTCTATTTTTCAAACACGTGCCTTTCTCAATGACTATGTTCTCACTTTTACTTTGCCTCTAGATTTTGTAAAAAATAAACACTTCTCATCACTGAGTCCTTAGCACCAATGTTGCTCCTTAGAGAGTCTTTCTTTGACCATCATTGATCATTTTCTAGTCTTTACTGCTTCATTCTTCATTGCTAGTGAGTCTCTAGTTTATTGTTGTTTTATTTTTTGAGAGAACTGAAATTTCACATTAATGAAATTATAGAGACCTAAGAAAGGAGTGGATGATAGCCACCAACTCTCACGAATGTGAGACCTACAATCTAGAAGCCATTATCAGGAGTGACATTCTAAGAGGGAGCCGGATCCAATCAAGGGTGCCCAGTCTAAAATGTAGTTTCACGTTCAAACTGGGTTAGGCATTGAAAAAGAGACAATGCCAAATGCAAATGGAGACTGAGAGAAAATATTTAAAAGAAGTGACTAAGAATAGAGAGCAGAAAGAAGCAAGGATATTTTCCAAGCTAAAATAAAGAAAACTGAAATCCTTTTTTAAATTTTATTAAACACATTTGTCAAGATGGTTGTTTTAGTCACACTAAGATTATTTTTACAATGCAAAACAATGACAATACAATACAAAGGAATGAATGAGATAAGCCAGGTGTTATCCAAGTCATTTAGGGTGTAAATGTTTACAAAACAGTGGCCTCTCATATTAGGCTTATCGGTTAATACTCCTGGTTAAACTCAGAAACTCTCTGAAGGAAGCATGGCTGTAAGAAGAACATATACAGGACTCTATTTTTTAAAATCAGTTGTTAATCAAATAAAATAGGTTTTCAGAATTCTGCTAGGTTTAACATAGTCATTTTAATAAATGATGCAGTCATTATAATCATCTTAGTTAAGGATGACTAGGTAAGAGTGTCCTTATCACTTTAGAATTGTCACTAAATGGATCATTAGACACATAGCCACAAGGACCCTCAGTGGGTATCAAATGCACCCCCCTCGATTTGCTGATAAAAGCAAATGAATGGAATAACTATCTCAAGGTCTCACAAATAGCTCATGGCAGTTCCAGGATGACGGCCAAATCCCAGTGCCCTCTTCATGTAACCACACTTCCTGATTTGCTGGAACAATTACCTGAAGATTTACCCTGTCGAAGTCCAGATGCTTAATGCATAAAAATATGATCCTGAGACTATGCTTTCACCTCAATAGTCAATGTGATTACTCTTTCTTAACAATACAGATCTATTAAGGATCACACCTATGGAGTCAGATTGGAACCTTTCCCACACGCAATTACTTTTCATTCATGAAGCTAACATTGAATGCTCTTTCAAGGTGCCCCTGCTCTAGGGGAATATATTAACATTAAGGTAAATAAGATATTGCTACCTAATGAACTAAGACTAAAACCCACCAGGTCACAGTCACATGAAAATGTTTCCATTAGTAGCTTAGGTAATAGAGTATACGGGCAAGAAAGGAAGAAGTATCTGATTTCCAAATCAATTATAAGCAATATGTCTGCTGTATTTTCTTTTCAAGTTTTGTAGCAGGGATGATTTCTACCTTGCTCAAAGACCTCGGAAGCAAATCAGTCTTCAACAAGTTGTAGATTACAGATGTCATGACTAAGACAGTTGTCTGCTTTAACCATACATGAGATTATTTCTTCATATATAAAGTGAAATGATGGTAATTATTTCACAGGGTTGGTGAGTAAATTAAATAAGATAATATACATCAAACATGTATACTGGAAGCTTTAAAACATGTGGCATAGCAGCTTTCAAATAAATGTTAGCACGTTGACATAGCAGCATAACAATAGATTGGAGATCTAATCCTCATTTTTATTTTACTCATCCACACAGTAAAGACTATGGAACTTCTACTGCGTTCAAACTTTCCATTCTAATAAACTGTAAGGAACAATCAAAGTTAAAATCTACAAGATACTTCTCACCGCCTTTGGAATTCAGGGTAACTTTTTAGGGAGACATATATGGTTCTTTGGCATCTAGCCCTTACCTTAATCCTTTAGTTTCTTAAAGAAGTTCACACCACACAAACTCACAAGATACTAGTTAATTCCAATTGTCATGTTTTTTCCCTACTAGCAAATCAGTGTAATTGGAAACTGTAGCCAGTTTTAGATACGGTTCTATAGTTTGGGAGGAAGATAAATAAAGGGTATCCAGTGACCAATCAGAAAATTATTGGATTGTAAAAAGGAAATTCTCTCAGTTACCAAAAATGGGAAACCAAAATATTTTTTAAAACAGTGTAAAAGTATCCACGTCACAGTAGTGAAGATCTTACTCTTTGTGATCAGACCTCTGTGTGTGAACACCTACACCAGCTTTGATCAAAGGCATAAATCCTTCCATGCCTCAGTGTCCTTATCTATTAATTATGGGAAATAATATATCCATAAGGCTGCTGATAATTTAATATTGCATTCCTTAAGTACTTAATAGAGTGTCTTAACATATCATAATTATTAGCGATAACTGAAAGTATTATTACATTTCCCATAAGTTATAGAGTAACACACTGAGGGCATCTCTGGTTCCATTCATTTGCTAACTTTGGTCTCTGGTAGGACTACCAGGAGCATAGATGTAAAATAGAAATTTTACAGTGTTTTTTGGGTCAGGGACAAAGAATGGAAAATAATCTCTTTATTTTGATTTATTAAACCCTTTCATTCACATTAGTATATGTTCTATTGATTATTGTAGTTACTTCTCTTGACTAGTTGTACTCATAAAAATTGACTTTTATCTCTAGTGGTAACGTTTTCTTCTGTGAGCTAATGTCCATTTCTGGGAGCAGTCAACCTATTGCTTAATTGTCACAATAGCTTTTATCATTGTTACAGGAGAAATCTATAGAAAGTTGATCCTGTAATATGTATAATGTCTGTAGTAAAATAATTTAACTCTTCCTGTTAGAGTTAGAGTTTTCTGAATCTGTAAAAATAGGTATTTAAACTAAGGTTAGTAATTCCTTACATCATATAGTGCTTTCTCGCTTACAAAGAGTTTTTACACGCATTATTGCCTTGATCTCTGAGCTACTTGTAGTAGGTAGCAGAGTAGGTAGCGTATCATTTTCTATATGATATATGGATAAAGTTAGAAAGCAAAGAATCCCTGTTGTTGAACACATACCATATACAATTTGGAGATATTTAACTGAATGACATCTACGAATAGTCATATGGATTAGAAATCAAACTCTACTGATCTTACCTTTTCTTTTTTCATTACTTTTGTTTTTTAAAAGACCTTTTTTTCCTTATTTCCCTAAAGCACAGATCTCCTATGTCACTCACTCCCACATATTTCTATTGCCTAAGGAGTTCATCCTCGATGTATTAATAACATATACAATGCCCTTTGCAATTGAATTCCACCAAAAATTTATCTACTCAATGTGGCTGTTTTTCATTCACACTAGTTTTAATTAGTAAGAAAATATTATTTGGTCATCTACAGAATGCATTATTTTGTGTGTCATGCATGGTATGGTTAAAATATAAAAATTTATCCCACAGGAATCCTCCCTTCTTCAGTGGAAAAAATAGACTTTGATATAAAAACCATACTACAGGATAGAAGCTGGATGACATCCTGTGATAAGTACCCGGGAGTTAGAGAAAAGTGAAACCAATTGTAAGTAGCTTACACGAGTAGGTTACTTGTACTGTGCTCTGTGTAATCCTAAATTTCTCAGGAGATGTCTCAGGGGGCATCTGGAGGGTGAAGAGAGGGTAAGGGACCTCTCTTGCCCATTTGATGGGCAAGAGTCTAAGTCTGTGTTCCCTGCAACAGTGAGTCCAACTCCATTTGTTCTGGCCTCTAACACCCTGTGCTTTAGGACTATGCCACCTGAAGAATAAAACTAATGCTTACAAAATGAAAAAAAATAAAGAGATTCAAAATTTAAAGTAACAGCACTAAGTGATCAGGGGCATTTTCAGGAGGAGATTACACATAGGGGGCCATGATTTATAGGTAAGTAGGGAGGACAGGAAGTGTGGATATTTTTATATGGTGGTTTAAATTTATTTACCGCACTTTCTAGCTTATGTATAAAAGTGCTTTTGCTATCATCGTTGTTTGCTTTAATCTATTTATTTTGTTTTTTGATTTGTTTTGCGTATTCATGGTCAAAAATGATTTTAAGAATGTCAGTAAGACACCTAACGATTGTAGCTCAGTTGGTTAGAGCATCATCCTATAGACCGAAGGGTAGCAGGTTCGATTTTTTAGTCAGGGCACATACCTGGGTGGCAGGTTCGATCCTCAGTTGGGTATGAAAGAGAGGCAACCAATCAATGTTTTTCTCTCACATCAATGTCTCTCTCTCTCTCTTTCTTTCTCTCTCCCTTCCTCTCTCTGTACAAGCAATAGAAAAATGTCCTTGGATGAAGATAATTAAAGAAGAATGTCAGTAAAACATGTACACAAAGATACAGTCTTTGCCAATAAAATAAAATATTCTTAAAAATTTTTGATTATTTATTTTAGCTATTTTTGTGCTTATGAAGGTAGAGGAGCATGGGAAAGTGTCATTAAAATAAACACATACTATGAAAACAGAATTAGCAATTTTAATTTTATTTGACTATTTGAGAAAAATAATAAACTGCTTCAGTCTTTGACTAGAAAACAACCCTTGTCCTCAGTAAAATTTTTGTTCAGGGCTTTCTCAAGCTTCATCTGTAACCCAAACAAGCTGTCAAATATTTGTCCTAGGAAAGACAGATTTTTCCTTTTCTGAAAAGGTCAGAGAGTATGCGTTTCTAGGAAATATTAATACCTTTAAAGAGTCTAAAGTGTAGAGAGTATTCTCTTCACAGAAGGTGGCAGTGAGGGGAAGATGTGAGGGGTTTCATAGCAGCAAGTTGCTTGGGGAAAGGGGCACTTCCTGGGCCTTCCAACCAATTTCACAAAGCTCGTCTTCACGAGAACTCCCACGACGCTGGAAAAATGTCCTTTCAGGTAGCTGTGACTTAAATGATATCTCTCTGTCTTCTCGTTGAACTTTCAGAGTAAATACCAGATTTCCTCATGTGTGGGTTTATTCATTAATCTATAAAGTATGTATTGAAACCGGGAATGTGAAGCTGTTATGCTAGGCCTAGGAGACAGGCTATGCATGTGATGGAACCACTGCCCTCAGAGGGGTTTCCAGAGCCTCAGAAGAGAGGCTGATATATGAGCAAAGTAAGGGCATGTTTTCATTCCATTAATTTCAGCATATCTTCAGTTGATTGAACTTTTAGAATGTGACAGGTGACGTGTTGGTTAGAAACTGGGACCAAACCTAAAAAGTGCAGATGTTTTCCTGTTACTTGTGGAACTTAGTTTATTGGAACATAGAGATAAAAACATTATTTCAGAAGAAGAGTCTTAGAAAAAGCGAAGAAGGTTGTTCTGAGCAGGAAGAACAGAATCAACACTCACGACACAAAACATTGCATAACAAAGTGAATGTTCAGATTGGTCAATAAAATACCTCAACTCTCAGGGCAGTAGACCATAGATTTTATCAAGGATGCTATTTACTGCAAAAAACTAACCCTTCGCTGAATCATCCCATGGGTTAAAAATAAACTGCTTTCTACCACATGAAGTTAGAAAGTTCCAGAAGCAAACACTTCATTCAGCAGAGTGTAGCTCTAGGTTATGGAGTGAAAAAAAAAATGAGGTCAGAGTCCCAGAGCTTTTATTTGAGTCTGAGACTTAGAACTAGAGACAAGATGGAGAAAGGGGAGGCAGGCAGATGCTAAGTAGCTGAGTCGGCTACAGTACATGAGTGTACGGGAAAGACTGAAAACCCTGAAGACACAGAGAAGGGACCTGGCCTTCCTACAAGAGCACCCAGGGAATCTTAGAGGTGCAGCTGCAAGATGGTGTCAGAAATCTACCTGACCTCTATGTCCCCCAAATTAGAAAACCCAACTATCCCCAAACCTTTACTAGTGCACAGATTGCAAACACTGAAAGCTTGTTGGCTGAAAGCTTGTTGATTCAACTGAACAGGTGGATGACATGGCCCTCAGTGAGGATACCCGGCTCTAAGTCACCTACGAAAGAGGCAGGATGGCCAGCAGGAGCTCTGGGGTACAGCTTCCCTCCACAGTGAATGTCACTCACTCTCTGTCCAGGCATTTGACCATCTATTTAAATCAAATGCAAAGTAATCCCAAATAGTTCATTTCTGTTTTGTGAGTTATTCCCAACCCAAGAACCAGTATTTCCCAATGTCGTGTAACACAGATTTGTTTACTGCAATGTGTTTTTTTTTTTTTGAAGAAAGAACCAATAGAGATATGTAGGGAGGGAGTGTTGAGGGAACAAAGTGAGGAAATAAAAAGTTAGTTTTCATAACGAGACCTTATATTTGTGTTCTTCTTAATCATCTGAATTACTATATTGACCAAAGTGCCTCCCCATAAAGTTCTTATTAATTCAAATGAAATAACTTTAAAATGTGACTTTTCAGCAGAGAAGCTGGGCAGAGACTACATTAATCAAAGGATCCAAGATAATGTCACCAGTAATGACTCAAAGCGAAACTGCATGTCACAGAACAGGTTGTAATGACGACACAGCAGAACAGCTGTGTTATCCCTGTTCAAGGTGCCTAGGGTGAATCTAATTCTGAGGGAATATCAGACAGATTCAAAGGAGGATTCCTTTGAAATCAAACACAACCAAAAACATACAAAGCTGACTTACAGTCTTTAGAAGCAGTGACATCATAAAAAGTAAAGGAAAGCTGAAAAATACCTTCATGTTGAAGGAGATGAAAGAGAAATGGCAACTAAATTCAGTGGGCGAATCTGGACTCCTTGTGCTGTACAGGATATAATTGGGTTAGTAGGCAGAGCTTGAATAGGGTCTGGAGATGGTGATAATGTCAATGTTAATTTCCTGATTTTTGGGTTCTATCAGGTGATTTAAGAGAATTCTTTGTATTACAAGAAATAATAAAGCAAGGGTGACGGGGCTTATCAGCAACATGTTCACAAATAGTTTAGAAAATAAAAGTTCTTGTTTTGTTTTTGCAAATTTTGTAGAATGGAAATTTTGTTTCAAAAAAGGAAGAAGAAAAAGCCACAGCGGGCATTTACTGAATAATTTGCTTCCTTCAGATGACACGTATCAATTGATTTAATGTAATTCTTTGGGTTTATGTTTCACAGAGAAAGAGAAAGGATTGGGCAATAGAGACAAGAGGCCACAGGGACCAGCATCGACAGAGACGTCAGGACATAGGGTATCGGGAGACAGGATTGGATCCAGACAAACTGGGACCTTAATGCCTGCCCCATAAGTCTATGGTTTGCTGCCAATTTCTTAAAGATCCATACACTATGTACATATCTGTGTAACGAGGATATTCTATGTGGGTTTGTGAGAAATTGATGAGTGAGAAAAAGAGAGAAAATGATGAGCCCAGAGACCTGGTGCAAGGTGTGCACTTGCTTCATGTTAGCAATTATGAACTCTGCAAGCGTCTTCCTATCACTACAATATGCAACTAGGCCACTTTGAGGAGCAACGTGATGTTTTTGCAAAGAGAATTGTTGCCAAAACTTTTATCATACACTGTTCAGAAACAGAGTTTCCCAAGCAGCACATTTCCCAATTAGCTTTAACTCTGAAAACACTCTTGGACCAATTTCACACCTTTAGATTTAGAGCTTTCAGAGGGAGGTGCTAAGGTTTAATAAAATGAAAATTAACATATTTAATAGAGGAAACAGAAAGCAGCAGTACCTGGATTCCAATCCCTACTTTCCTATTTACTAGTGCAGATTGGTTTAGCTGAATAAACACATGTGCTTGTATTTCAGGAAATTATAATTACCTAAGAATGCAAAGCAAAGCTCTTTTTTATCCATCAGATCATGTGATTTTCTAAACCACCTTTCAAGTTGAGCAGAGCAAGCATTGCTATTCATAAGAAATGTATGCTTTTAGAGTCTAAAGAACATACTATAGTTAATATATATTGAATATTTATTAATAATAGGCACTGTTGAAAACCTTTAACCCCCCAGTGAGTTAGTGACTATCACTCCTAATTTCCAGATGAGAAGTTATAGAACATGTGAAGCCATGTTTGGAACGGTGGCATTCTTCTTTCCAAGGACATCTCCTTATTCACCTACCAGTAACCTCTTACTTTTTTGGCAGAAGTTGCCCGATTCCCCAAGGTCTCACAGCCTGTATGTGAGAGAACTGATATTCCAATTCTTTCTGCTGGTTCTTCCAGAGCTCCATAGGTTATACTGTGCTTTCTCAGAGACTGAACCAGAATGACTGCACTTCTGCATCCTTGTTTCCGTCTGGAACGTTGACTCTTGTCACATTTTAAATCACTCTCCATAATTCTGCCTCTCCTTCATTCTTTCTCTCTCTCCCCCCACCTCTTTGCCTCCCCGTTTGTTCTATCCCTGGCTCTTAAAGCTCTCTTTCCAAGAGTCTCCAGTAGGAGGAACCATCGCTCAACCTTACTAGTCTCATCAATACAGGGTGAGGCAAAAGCAGGTTCACAGTTGTGACTGCGTGCAACAGTTTATTATTGTATTATTACTTATTCATTATAGTATTATTTTCCATACAAACAACTGCAAACCTACTTTTGCCTCATCCTGTATATCCCTGCCTCAGCACACCTATTTTTCTCGTGTCCACCTAATTTCAGTAGTTTTTTAATAGATCCCCAAAAGGTAACCTGAATTTTTGGTATTATGTAGGAAATAAATGGTAGAATAGCATATTCCTAGAAACATATACGGGAACTTCTGGGACTCACAAACAAAACAGAACTGCCCCTCTGACCACGACTGCACGAACATAGACATCAAGAATGCTGAGTTTCTCTGAAAGACTCTGAGGGTGGTGAGTGTCTGCACCTTGAGTAACCATTCTGCCTAGAGAAGGAAGAAGGGATGCACTTTGGAATCATCATCCACAAATGACTTTACCTTATCTCCCAAGTAACCTTGCAAGCCCTCCTGAAGATGAGGCTGTGGAAGCTTCTCTTGAAATCTTTGATCTCTTAAGGGAGCATTCAGAGTAGTCTCTCACCTCTAAGCCCCTCCTTTGATCCAATCCAGCAGGTTGCCATTGTATCAGCATCATTTCCAGCGGAGGTAATATTGAAAACATTCATAAATGTCTCCTTTATTGTCATGATACTGTATTGTAAAAGCTCACCATCCATCAAAAAATGATCAAGCAGAAATTTGGCCTGAGACTCTGTACACTGCCACGTGAAAGAAAGTGATTGATTTCAATATGCTCTCATCCTAAACGTGCACTATTACCCTACCTTGACACCTTCATTTGTTTCTGTTTATGGGTAAAGCAAGAAGGAGTCACAGGCAAGTCATTCAATAGGCCGTGACTTGGAACTGCCTCCACTGGATCATCACTCTACACCTGTGGCTACGGCCCTCCTCACACCTGGGTGCTTCCCCAGGAGGACATTCCCAATCTGTTTTGAACACAAACTGTCAGAGACAGAGATCCATTCTTGTACTGAATCATTGAGTAGTTAGCTTTGACCCTGTGAGCAGGCAATGTCTTACTTCTGTAAGTGCATTATTTCTCTCAGTAGGTGCCTCAACAATGAGAAACAACCCATTTAATGAGTTTTCAATGCATTGCAGTGCAGCCTAAAGCCCAAATCTGTCCTCCACTGATTTCGCAACCCAAAAAGTTACACTATATTGAATGAAAAGAAACAAAAAACATTCGATGTAGTTTACGGTATTTTAAAAATTAAAAATATTAAAAAGCATGTATTTCCTAAATACTTACTAAGTACTAGATGGGGAGGAAGCGCAAATGTTACAGTGCAACACATCACTTATCTGAAAACATTTCCTGTCAGACTTGGATTCAGAAAGATCTGGTGCTGGTTCTGCACACACCATGGAAAGTTCTGTTCTCACCCTGATTTTTACTCTCACTATTTTTTAAATGGGGACGGAAGGGCTGAGTGCTAATCTGTTATTCTTGGAGTTTAGTGAAGATTAAAGGATAAAATAACCATAGAGCATTCCATCTAGAAAACACTTAATAATTGAAGAGTATTATATTTTGGGGTGGCTTGTGCTGAGGCAATCCCATATGTCTGTGGAAAAACTATTAACATAGAAAGAAGGAAAAACAACAACAAAGGATAAATAAAACACAAACTATCCTGAGGTATTCCTACTCTTTCATTAGGTGCTTATGATGTTTTGATTTAACTACTAAAATACCCTCTGTAAGTGGTTTCCCTCACCTAGTTTTCATTTTGTAAGTAAGAACAATTGTCAATGATGATGATGTATTTTTCAAAAAACCTTTAACCTTCCCTCTGCCAGGGAGCTGTATCACGTGTGGTTACTCCAGCCCTGTTGGAGGTTTGCTAACTGGAGATTGACCAGTTCACCTTACACGCGATCTAACTCCAGCACAGACATTCATGCCAAGATCCTTCTACAAACACCTGATGTGACTCTCACAGACTTTTCAGCCATCACCATATGCAACCCTAGAATTCTCCAATTTTACGTATGGAAAATAAGCCATGCTTTTTAGGCTTCCCGAATCCCTGTAGTAGGCTCCATGGGTATCTATCTGTTCCTGAGCAGTAGACCTGGGTGAGAGCAAATTGCAGATTTTCTCTCTATTTTCCTAGTTTAGAATCAGGAGAGTGTCCTCAGAATGTCTGCACAAGTCAACTCACTTATCCAAGACTCCCGAATTCCCCGGAAACCTGGTTCCCCCAGTTCTTGTTGCCTCGGAAGACTTTTGCTGTCTCCAAACACACACTGTCTACATTTTACTTTTTTTTCACTGATTTTTCTAGTTGTAGGCAGAAGTAAATCATAACCCGCTATCAACTTCATCTCACCCGGAGGATGCTGTTCTGTTCTTTTTTAATCTGTTGTAACTATATAGATATTTTATTTCCTTCATGCTTCGTTGGCAGCCATCTCCATTTTAAATAGGACAATTTCAGTACCTGAAGTCCAGTATCTCTTATTCATCAATGGAAAGCTGCGTCATGTAATAAACTATGATGATCTTTGACTACAAACTAATATTTGCTTATTTTAATCTACAGGAATAGCATGTACTGAAGGAGGGAATGGTTCTCGGCAGAGTTCCCGTTTGTTTCTGTGTCAGGAGGTTCGGCTAAGCTGGAAGCATTCGGTTTGCCCTGATGACCTGGGTCTACTCCTCTGTCCACAGCGCCGCAGCTGACACCCTCTCCCAACTCGCACTCGCGTCGCCTTTGAAGTGGGGGAGGGGTCCAGGCACTCATCTCTCTTTTCCCGTGGACTCTCAGCTTCAGCTCACCAGTCTGCCCCTGGCCCGTGGCTGACCTTTCACCTGCAGCGCTACCGATGTTATCTGCTGTCAGTGAAAATTCTTCATTGTCTTTTCTTTGGTTTTAGCTCATTTTTGTTTTTGTCTTTGTTGTCACACTTTTTGTCTTGGTGGGGATCCCTTTGAGACTTCTCTGGCTTACTTTGAATTCAGCAATGCATTACGATGTATGTTTGATCTAGGTTTTAGTTGTTTCGCAGTAGGATGGTCCTTCAGGGTACATAATCGCTGCATTATACTGGCTAACAATTTTTCATGAAAGTAATGCTTTCTTTAAACAAAACACATGAAGCACAAGTAATGGAAATTTTTGATGAATTAAAACTCATCATATGAGGAATTTCTGTGTGTGGTATCCGAGATGGAACTATAAAGAAAATGAAAATATAAACCACACTCTTAGAGGAAAAAATTGCACCACATAAAACTTTCAGTTGAGAACAACAATTGCCAACTTCTATAATCAATACTACTAAAACAACAGCAAAATTAAAAAGAAAAATAAGCCAAGAACTACACAAGAAAAAGATGGAAAGGGAAACTAAAAGTGTCATCAACACTTGGAACATTCTTCACTCGTCTACTACTCAGGAAATGCACATTAAAATGCCTCCTGGGGAAGCAAATCACTTCCTGATGTTATGATGTCAGGCTGCACCAAGAGACTGAGTTTGACCAATGGAACATGAGCAAAGTGGCCATGTGTCATTTCCAAATAAAACCTTGGAGTGCCAGCTTGTTGAACCACTCTTTCCTTTCTTTGGATTGCTTTGATTTGCTTTGCTTTGAGATTGGCAATGCTTCAAGGAAGGGCTATGCCACTGGCCTGGGTCCTGAAGTAAAGGTTACTGACAGCAGAATCACAGACAAACAGGGATAGACATCTTCAGGAACTACTACAAAGGACACATGGACAAAACCAAGGGGGATGGTGGAAACAAGGGAGGGAGGTGGGTTTGGAGAGGGTAGGGGGGAGACATGGGGAGAAAATACAGACTACTGTAATTGAACAACAATAAAATGATTTAAAAAATAAAATAAATGAATAAAACTAAACAAAAGCAAAACATTTTCTGGTGTCAGCTACTGAGATTTGAATGTTGCTTATTGCGGTAGCATTACCTAGCCTTCACTGACTGGTTTAATATATTAGACAAACATTTAGATGTACATACAATAAAGCATTTATTAGACACTTAGTGAAACACGGGATGTTTCTAGCAAGACAGCTAATAAAGACAAAAAATAAGTAAATCAATCCATAAAGTAGAAACAACCTACATACCCATCTACAGAAATTTAAAAAAAAATACATTGTAGTATATTCATTCAAGGCAATTTTCTGTGAAAATAAAAAATAATACATGCAGTAGCATTGACGAATCATGAGAACATGATTTTCAACAATAAAACAAGACATAATAGAATGCAAAAATAAATGATCCTATTTATATAAAGTTCAAAACCATAAAAAATGTATTCTTTCAGGATGTAAAATTATATGATAAAAGTATAAAGAAAGACAGAGGACCAAAAGAACTAATCAGGTAGTGTTTTTAATGAATGCTGCTGTGTGGCCCTAAAATCTCCCTGCCTGGATTGTTGACTATTGATAATAAAGATGCTAAACATTCCCGAGACAAAGAATTAAATGATATTAGTTTAGGCAGGAGGTACAGAAAATGCTAGTGGGAGAGTGGGGAAGTGAACAGAAGAAGGGAAAGAAATCAGTAAAGTGGGCAACTGCAGCTTCACCCCCTTCACCCACTTCGGAAACCAGCATGGAGCCCCCACCCTGGGTTATCATCTCTCCCTGCAGAAGGGCCAGGGAGCAGGGGGGCTTGTGCACCATTGCTCTCAGTCATTGGTTCAAGGCTGTTCTCAAAGATGGTTACTCTTTCGTATCTGTGGCTGGCAAGCAGGCTGCAGAGACCAGATACAACCATCAGTTAAAGAAACAACTATTCAGCATATGGCAGATAGGCTACTGCCGGCTAGAGGGTTTCTGTGGGGGAAACACAGAGACAAGGCTAGTTAAGATGATACGTTATAAATATGCAATATCAGGAATGAAGATAGAGGAAAATACACAACTATAGAAGAAACTGTATGACTAGTTTAATCAAATCTATGCAGAGTAGGGAGAACATGTGAGTAAAGAGGTAATTTTCCTGAAAAATAAATTGCAAGATTTATATAAGGAAGATGAAAAAGTAAGCAGACCTATTACCATTGAATAAATTGAAATGTTCTCAAAAAAAGAAGAAACACTTCAAAAATAAAAGACTAAGCCCCAGCAGTGTAATAAATTAATCTATCAAATTTCCAAAGAAATATAGCTAATGTAATTTGAAGTATAAAAAAAGAAATTTAATCAGCGTCTGGCCCTTCCACATAGTAAAACTTTATACAATAAAAAATAGCTTGGTGCTTGAATACAAATTGATGAGCACCTCAATGCCGTGTGTGTG
>PVKM010011017.1:0-33852 GCA_004027735.1 Carollia perspicillata
GAAAACGCCCTGCCTGGCACCAGAGAGGGTAATCCAGGCAGAGGGTCAGCAAGCGCGGAGGCAGTGGAGAGCTTGGCAGTTAGAGGAACAGAGAATGAGGCCTGTGGGCCGGGAGGGCTATAAGCAAGGGCAGAGCCTGACCGTGCTCACGTCACACCCTGTGTCAGAGACCCCTCTGCAGACCTCCTGAGGCACTTGGATCCCCACCTCCCGTAGCTCTGGTCACTCTGAGTTGATGCTGTGGGAGCGATGGGTGGTAGTCTGGCTTCATGGAAGGAAGTGGCCAAGCAGTTCTCCCACTGGAAATGTTGCTACCCCATCACCTACACTTCGCCCTCTCTTTTCTCTCTTATCGCTTATTTACTTATCTTGCCTTTATTGGTTGTAAAATGGGCTACGGGGTCTGGCATTTTCAATTTCGATTTTGTCAAAATAGCTTGACAGCCAGAGCAGAGGTATCTCTGGCCCTGGCAGACACTGTGGATGGAACATTGGGAAGCTGCTCTCCAGGTTGGTTTACAAAGCATGAAATGTCCCCACAGGGGAGCTGCGCATGAGTCGTGCAAATATTTATTCAGTACCTACTATTTGCCAGGTACCGGTCTAGGAACTAGGAATGCAGTAGTAAACAAAACAGACAGAATCCTTGTCCTCGCGGAATTTATGTTATGGAGGGAGGAAAAAATAGACAATGTAAGTACATTTTAGAGTATGTTGGTGATACATACTTTGAAAAAGAAGCAAAAGGAGGATAGGAAAGTGGTGTGGATTGGCTAGGAATGTGTACAATTTTATTTTTGTGTTATATTTTATTGATTATGTTATTATAGGTGTCCCAGTTTTTCCCTCTTGGTCCCCCTCCACCCAGCATCCCCCACTGCTTCAGGCCATCCCTACATCATCGCTCATGTCCGTGGGTCATGCATACAAGTTCGTGGGCTACTCCATTTCCCATACTGTACTTTACATCCCCATAGCGATTCTGTAACTACCTACTTGTACTTAATCTCCTCACCGCTTCACCCATTTCCCTACACTCCCCTGCCATCTGGCAACCATCAAAACACTCTCCATATCCATGATTCTGTCTTTGTTCTTCTATTTCCTTAGTTTGTTTTTTAGATTCAGTTGTTGAGAATGTGTACAATTTAAAATGAAATGGTCAGAGAAGGCCTCAGTGAAAAGCTGACATTTGAGCCGAGACTTAAAAGAAGTGAGGGACTAAGTCACGAGGCTATTTGGAGAAAGAATCTGCCTCCTAACATGAAGCATGCATGCAAAGGCCCTGAGGTACAAACATGCCTGTTTTGTACAAGGGTCAGCAAAGAGGCCACGATGGCTGGAACTGAGGGAGTGATAGGGAGAACAGGGGATTAGAGTTCAGAGATGTAAAGACAGGGAGGTGTGTGAGAGAGACAGAAAGGGGTGCACATCTCGTATAGGGCCCTATAGGCCATGAGGCCATGTTAAGGACTCTGGCTTTTACTCTGAGTAAGATGGGGAGGATTTCGAGCAGAGGGGCGCCACTGTCTGACTTAGACTATACCAGGGCCGTTCTGTCTGTCGCTGAGGTGGGTTGTAGGGGGCAGTGCACAAGCAGCTTCGCAGCAGTGCCAATGGAAGGTCATAGTGACCTGTGGCCTGGTGGTAGTCAGGGAGCTGGCCAGAAGCTGCCTCATGGATTCTGGGCTCATTCCGAAAGCAGACTCCACAGGATTTGCTGATAGATTACATATGGGCTGTGAAAGAGAGAAAGAGTGTGTTGTCAAGGGCAACTGAGGTTATTGGCCTGCGAACTGGTGAAAGATGATGTTGGCAGTAACTAGGTAGTGAAGACTGCAGGATGAGCCCTTTGAGGGTAGGGAGGAAGCGGGAGGACAGTTTCTATCATGTGAGGTTTGCGCTGCCTATCAGCCATGTAGACATTCAAGTTCAGGTATTAATTAGGCAGTTTGGCTACATGAGCTGCTAGCTCAGGGAGAAGGTTGGGTCTGGGGATGTAAAGCTGTGAATTGTCAGCATGTAAAAGATACGTACAGCCCTGAGGCTGGCTGAGATTACCAAAGAGGTGGTATAAAGGGAGAAGGGAAGAGATACCAGGCCAGAGCCCTGGAATACTCCAAAGTTGAAGGGGATAAAGAGGAGGAGGAATCAACAGAGGGAACTGAGAAGGAGCAGACACTGGGGTAGGAGGTAAAGCAGAGAGCATGGAATCCCGGGGTCTGAGAGCAGAAAGTTTATCAAGGAGGAGGGAGCAATCTGCCGTGTCAAATGCCAGTCACTGTGAGACTTACTAAACAGGATCCCTGCATCTTCTGCTGGCAGGACCTAACGAAGTCTGACATCGAAGGCATCTTTGACTCTCATCCTTCCTTGCCTTCAGCCAAGCAGGGGGTTTCACAGACTCCTGAACATGCATGCTTGTTTTGGCCTTGGATAAGTCACTCCTCTCTGTCTCTCTAATTCCTCCTTCTTAAATGGATTACCTCTTAAAGGAGTTGAAGGAGCTGTAAACCGCTTAGCACAGAGCCTGCACCCCAGCCAGTGTTGCTGGCGGTTTAGTTTTTCTCCATTCGCTCCCTGTTAGGCAGGCATCTCGTGGGTATTCTCCATGTCAGCCCCTCTTTCCAAGTCTGACCATGTTTTCTTATTTAGGCAAGGCCTTCATCTAAGAGGACTTCTGTCGGTGTCCCACCAGTTTCAGACACCTCCTCCTCCGAGCATTGGTGACAATGACCAGGGAGGCAGGAACACTCTGCTCTTCACCTGCATTCTTTAACCTGGCCTCTGGATCTCAGACCTAGGGTGAAAGGACTCTTCTTAGTCTGCTGTGTGGAGCACAGCCCCATCTCAGAGCTGATGGTGCTCGCTCTACGCCGTTTCACATGCTGAATGGATGGAGGGCTGCAGACCCCGGCAGATCTTCAGAAAGTATCCCTGTGTATAGGTGGGAAAACCGAGGTGTTCAGCTCTGTTCTGTAGTCTTTGGCCTCCTTGTCTTGATTAGTGTTTTTGCTCAGAAGAAGCCCTTGTTACTTTTTTTTTCGTGTCCAAAGGAACTTTTCTTGTTTCTTTCCTTTTTCCCCCCTTTGAATTATGAGAGGAAGTTTCTTTAGAAAGCTACAGAGGTAGTAGAAGTGAGGCAGGTGGGCTGCATGGGCTCAGGAAACGAAGTTACAGAAGCAAAAGAAGAGCCCTTGGAGCTTAGGAGAGAGAAAGGTAAAGGCAACGCACCTGGGGGCAGGAAGCGGGACGGAAGAGGCGTGGGCGCGCTCCGGAGACGGAGAGGACCAGCTTTTCTTTTTCTTGACAGCAGATCTTTCCACATATTTCTGCTCGTAGAGAGTTGAGAACTGGCACCTGATTCTAAAATTGGGTTCTAGAGACGCAGTGCTGATACAGAAACGTTTACATGTGGCATTTGTCTGCCTCTAGTTTCTTTTTCATTTGAGGCTTTAATTGCCAGCGGGTCTCAGGAGATTGATTTTGACCAATCAGTTTTCATCCAAATCCCAGGAGGCCCATGCCTTGGCAAGCTCACCCAGACAGACTTTCTCTATGCACGTTACCAAACTTGACGTTTCTGCTGGCCAAACTGGACGGACTGGTCCTAAAATAACCTGTCATTCAACATTTAAGGGACTCTGCAGGGATGTGTGGCAACATACTTTGCATACCTTATAGCCCGGAGTGTGTGCGTTTCTGCCAGGGCTCCATTCAGGGAGGAGGAGCGGGACCTGCGGGACCTCGTTATGGGGCAAGGGGAGAGAGTGCCGGCACTGCCGTTTTCTAGCTGCGCGACTCCAGAAAGATGCTGCGACCTCGCTGGGCTTCAGTTTCCTCATCTGTAAACTTGTGATTTTATCAATAATCTTCACATAGCATCCAGCCCATGATGCTCATCCGTTTGCCATTACTACCACCACTGCCACCTTTGTTCTGCGTTTTATGCTGCAGAACAGCTTATTTTCTCATAGTTATTGAGCCAACTTGAAAGAGCTCGTCTGTCTGAGTTTGGTGACTACATCGTCTCAGAGAATTAGTCTGAAATCTGGTTTCTGTACTGCTGACTCACCTTTTAATTTTCAAGTTGGCCTTACCTGTTTTCCTGTCTGTAAAGTGACCTTGAGTACTTACCTGTGAGGACCTTTTTCTGTTTAAAAGGAAACTATCAGACCAGTGGAGAGTGGTGAGTAGAATCATCTTCTCTATTGAAATCTCAGCCTCACAGGGGCCGGGGCAGAACCCAGAGCCTGGCATGGAACAGGGAAGTACTTGTGAAGTAAATCGACCTCTGCACTTGAGACAGACCCGAGATGGCAAAGCATGGGGCATGATCAAAGCCTGCCTTTTCTGTTCCACTTGAGGAGACAGTGGCCCCACCCTAGCCCATTTTATTCTCTCTTCCTAGTTAGTCTTGACTGTCTTTGAGCTGACATGTGCCTCGGAGCAGGTTTCTGAACAGGTATTCATCAGGCAAGGGTTTAACCGTGACAGTTGTCAACACTTAAGTTGGCAGCCACCGACGCAGACTTGCAGAGATCTGTTTTCCCTGCCTGAGTACCCTTGAATTCGAAGATGGGTCTTGGCAGCTGGATCAGACCTTGCCAAATATCTCTTAACCCTTTCCCTTCCCTAACATTCTCTGGCCGATCTCACAACACCAGTTGTCTCCCTTGTGCGTTTGCTGCCCATTCCCTGAGCGTGCGCTGTGCCCCACTCCTGCTGCCAGCTTCACACTTATCTGCTCGCAGAGCGTGGACTGTCCTGCCGCGAATCCCTGCCGTGAATAGCCCCGGTTGGCTGGTTGGTTGTTTGGGGAGTTGTGTGGCTTGTTACTGTTTTCTTTCCTGCTGGAGATTTAGTAAGGTTTGCTGGCCCTGGCTGCATTCTTAAGTTTTCTCTTTTGTCCTCTTGGAAACCTGTTTTGTCATGCTTCAAACATGATCATACTCCGTTTCCGGGAGGAACACTCATCGGTAAGGAAATGGGTTTGTCATAGAATGTGAGGTGTGGAAGGAACTTTATCTGTCATGGAACAGACTGGTTTTCAAACTCTGTCTCATGGAACCATGGGTTGTCTGAAGGGCCCCCGGTGAGGAAGGGGAGAGTGGAATGAGCCAGGCTAACAGTTAAAAGCGAGGAGGGGCTCGACAAGTCATTGGTCTTGTTGAATCCTCTCGTTTGATAGTTGGTAAAAGTAAGGCCCTGGATGGAGGGACTTGCCCAGGACCACACAGCCGTTGGTAGCAAAGCCAGGTTTCCTGGCAGCTGTGTTAGCACTGGGCCAGCCTTGCCATGTTTGTTGCAAGTTACCTGCATAACCTTACGTTCCTGGTCTGCCCAGTCATCGTTGTTTGGCACTCCTCAGGGAGTCCTCTTGTCTTGATCTATTATGGGCTCTTGGTTTTACAGCTTCTCCGAGAACCTGTGTTTTCATTCATTTTGTCAGCAAACATTCGGTGAGCTCCTGGAATGTGCCAGGCATAGTGTCAGTCCCTAGGTTGACAGCATTTGACAGGACAGACCTCAAGCTAGAGCCCCGGGGAGGGCCGTGGAGAAGTCCACAATGGTTGAGTTGAGCGTCGGGGAGGAGGCCTCTGCCCTCTGAGTCCAGAGAAGGCTGCTCTGGTGCAGGAGTGTTTGTGCTGAGACTGAAGGGTGAGCACAGGGAGCGGCATTGTGGACAGACGTACTGTTGTTTCCTAAACTGTGTTGGGCTTAGGAGAGGTGATACAGGCACAGGATAGAAAATTCCCGAGATAGAAAAAAGTGAATGACAAATGGTCAGACTCTCACACATCCCTTGGTAATCCAGCTTCCTTTCTGGAGGAAACCACTGTTAACTTTTTTTTTGTTTAGCCTTTTAAGGAAGCCGATGCATTTGCAAACACAGTATTTATGTTTTATTAATATTCATATTTTTCTTTTCTAATAGAAATGGTAGTATACTACATATACTTTTGCACCTTGGTTTTTTCCACTTAATATCTGGGAGAGTGTTGTATACAACTACAAGTAGAACTGCCTCGTTCTTTTTCTTGGTTGCATAGTATTCCATATGTCTATAGGCTGTGCCATAATTTTTAAACCCATCCTCTATGGAAGGATGTTTAAGCTGTTCACAATATTTTGCTATAACAAAGGATGCTACACAAGTAACTATCTGCATAGTTTTGTACCTATAGAATAAATTGCTAGAAGCAGAATTGCTGGGTCAAAGGCTTTGCAATGTTGATAACTGTTGCCATATTGCTGTAGGGTTTGTAGCAATTTAGATTCTCACCAGCATCATATGAAGGTTTCTATTTCCTCACATCATCACCAACATGGAGTGTGATCAGATTTCTGGGTCTTTACCCATCCAGTAGCAGAAAGATGGTATTTCATTATAGTTTCCATGTCCATTTCTCTTATTATAAGTAAGCGTAATCGAACTTCATTTCTGTGAACAAGCCACATTCTTTGCCATTCTTCTATTTGTAATCACTTTATGTATATTAAGGAAAATAGGCTTTTGTCTGTGATGTGGTGCAATTTTGTGTGTGTTTATCACGTCTTTGTTTTTTACCATGCTTTTGTCCATGTAGGAAAGCTTGATTTTTTTATATAATTGAATTCATAGATCTTTTAAGACTTCCTGATTTTATATAATACTCAAAAAGCCTTTATTTCCTCTGGGTTTTACAATGTTTTATTTTTCTTCTCCAGCATTCGTTTTTTTTTTGTTTGTTTTTCACTTTTTTTTTTTTTTTTTAGATTTTATTTATTTGTCTTTAGAGGGGAAGGGAAGGAGAGAGGGAGAGAAATATCAATGTATGGTTGCCTCTCGTGAGTCCCCTGCTGGGAACTGGCCTGCAACCCAGGCCTGTGCCCTGACTGGGAATCGAACCAGGATCGTTTGGTTCACAGGCCCGTGCTCAATCCACTGAGCTACGCCAGCCAGGGCTGTTTGTTTGTTTTTTAATTAAAAAACAATGTCTGGCCCTAGCTGGTGTGGCTCAGTGGATTGAGTGCTGGACCATGACCCAAAGGGTCACCAGTTCAATTCCCAGTCAGGGCACATGCCTGGGTTGCAGGCCAGGTCCCCAGTAGGGGGCATATGAGAGGCAAACAACTGATGTCTCTCACACATCGATGTTCTCTCCCTCTCTTTCTCCTTCCCTTCCTCTCACTAAAAATGAATAAATAAAATCACTAAAACAATTAAAGTCTGTATAATTTACATTAAGTGAAATGCTCATCTCTTAAGTATACAGTTTGGTCGGTCTCTGCATCCAGATACAAACAGTTTCTGTCATCCCTAGAGTTTGTATGTTTTTAAAATTTAATTAATTAATTTATCTTTAGCCCTCACCTGAGGACATTTTTTCATTACTTTTTTTAGAGAGAGAGGAAGGGAGAAAGGAAAGGAGAGAGGGAAACACTGATATGAGACAGAAGTCTCAATTGGTTGCCTTCCATATGTGCCTAAGTATGTGCCCTAACTGGGAATCGAACCTGTGACCTTTCGGTTAGGGGACGACACTCCCACTAACTCAGCCACACTGGCCAGGGCACCACTAGAATCCTTTAGGGCCCCCTTCAAGTCAGTCCTTTCCCCTAGAAGCATCCACTGACCCAACTTCTATCACCATAGGTTAGTTTTGCCTCTACTTTGTATTTGAGAATTTCATGTAAGTGGAACCCCACAATATTTACAGTGTTTGTGATTAGATTCTTTATGTTCATATGCTTTCATTCTCACAGTACCCCATCAGAAGACACACATGATATCAGTAGAGCAGTAGGTGGTGATGTCCGTATTTTCAAGAGGGGAAGTCGAATTGTGGAGAAGTCAGCGGCAACTTAAGTTCAGTATTCTCTTTTAAAAATTATTGTCATTATTAGCAATTTTGAGACCTGGAGAAAAGTTGAAATATATTTAGTACTCATTTTCTTAATGCATTTTTTTAATAGATTTAAATTCATTTCATTAGCTTCAAACACAGAAAGATATTCCTTATCTCTGGTTCATAAAATTACATTTGGATATGCCAAAACTTCCTTTTTTATGAAACTTAACCCTAACTCCAGTGGCTAAAATCTAACAACAATCCAAAGTCTGTAACTAGGAATGTTTTCATGAGTTTTTCTCCCTTCCCTTTTCTTCCTAGCACCTCATTTTTTACACTCTTAGATTATGTTACATGGGTCTGTGGCTGCTATGTCAGTGATGCTCATCAAGGACTTCTTTTATAACTCAGAAAACATAAAATTACTCTATTTCACATTTATTTCTCGTTTCCTGTTTTTTAAGCCTAGTGGCAGGAGGAAGCAGGCATGTCAAATAATTGTTTTTAAAAAGTGAGATTAACAGGAACTGGTCCGTGATTGTGGCATCAAAGCCATCTTCCAAGGGTGGGTGTGGGGAGGCAGGCGTAAGGCAAGGGCAGCGGCAGTGGCTCCTGAAAGGCAAAACCAGGCTTTCCAGGTGTGCCCGTCTTTTAATTTGGACCGTGCCATTTCTTGGGCCATTCCTTGGCCTGTGCATGCAGCAGTGAAGGGTATTCTGGCCCAGAATGCTGTCTTCTTAGCGTACGTGATTCATTACACTGGCCAGAGTAGTTTCCGAACCAAAAATTCCTTCCAGTTACTGTTTTTTGAATGCACCCTGCCAGTTTCAAAGATGGAATCCAAACCCTAAGCTTTTTCTTGCCCCAGTGGTCTGCCTACTTTCAACTGTCGCTCAAGTACCCAGTCACGTTCATCCAGGAATGCGGTCTCGGCCCCTTCGGCCTCCACTGGTGGGGCCTGCCGTAAGGCGCCAGCGAAGCAGTGCCAGCACAGTCTTTCCTGTGGCACCTCCAAGTCTGAGCTCCTTTAGGACTGAGTTGTAGGGGTTTTTCCCATTCCTGGAAAGAGAATGAAATTCTGTCTTGCACTGACATCCAGGAGGCGACTGCCGGTGACCAGACACAAGGAGACGGTCACCCTTGGTAGATCGATGGCGGCAGGTGATCTTTCCCAGTGAGGCGAGCGTTTGAAGTCTGTGTGGAGTGGCTTTGCAAAAGTGTTTCCCTGCTCCCCACCTCTCACTCTCCTCTCCTCTCCTTTCCTGTATATAAGACAAATTCAGAGGGATACAGTGTCTGCATCGCCAGTCCCATTGGGCCTTCTGCAGAGGGACATGCGAAATAGATACTGCAGAGAAGAGGCAGGCAGCGCCCTGGGTGGCAGTTTAAGCTTGTGCGGACGGAGTTGCTCAGCGCCCTTGAGAGGCAGAGTGTCATCGAAAGCTCAGCACTGAAGGGCATCAGCACCTGTGGTGGTTTGACTTGACAAGACTGCAGTTCTTTTGCTTTATTTTTTATTTTATTTACTTATTTTTAAAAGATTTTTGTTTATTTATCTTTAGAGGGGAAGGGAAGGAGAGAGGGAGAGAAATGTCAATGTATGGTTGCCTCCTGTGTGTCCCCTGCTGGGAACTGGACTGCAACCCAGGCATGTGCCCTGGCTGGGAATCGAACTGCGATCCTTTGGTTTGCAGGCCTGCGCTCAATCCACTGAGCTACACCAGCCAGGGCCCTTGTGCTTTTTTTAATCCCCCAATTGCTCACCCTTTTCTCCACCTGGGCGGTGAACTACAACATAGATTCGGCACCAGCAGGTTATGTTCTCGGAACTTAGTGCCCACCCCCCTTATTGTGCTGTGCCTGCAGATCAGGAGTAGGCCCCCGACAGCCTCCTCTGCTGGAGAAGGAAGAATTTCTGGGCAGTGCTGACGTACACATCTGGGGTAGTTTTTCCTTTGTTCACTTTGATTTCCTTCTAGATTTAATGTGTGGAGGGGTTTGTATGTTACTTCCTGTGATTTTTTTTTTTTTTTTTGCCTGTGGTTTTTTGCCCCTTTTGCCTTCATTGGTTCCTCTTCTTAGACTCAAGTGAACCCTGAGAAACGGGGTATGCTTCTGTTTTGGATGCCTCTGCTGGTTCTGCTCCCAAGTCTGGGACTTCTCAAGCCCTGCAGCCCTTTATTTCGTGATAGATAATCTCATTATCTTGTTTACCTGCTCATTCTCAGAGCTCCAGAAAGAATCTCTAGGTCGATGAGGTTTCTCTGAGAAAATGACTTTATGGGTGCTCAAAAGAAAATTGCTTTTAATGTAAGTAAACTCCTGTAAGAAACAAATGCCAAATAGTTACATAACAGAGCTGTCAGAGAAGTAGCCTGAGGCTTTCTGGGCTTCCCAGTGGTCCCTTTCATTTCTTTCAACAACTGAACACTGGCTGCATGCGGAGCCCTGGGCCAGGCGGGAGGAGGAGGGTGAGTGCAGCTAGGGACCAGATCAGTGTGCGTCCTCCCTTTGTGGGTCTGCCCACAGCCCCACCCCTTGCTGCTGGGACTGGCAGTTCAAGTCCCCGCTGCGGACTGGCAGCCTCGACACAGCAGTCTCTCCTCTTTTCTGCAGCTCCCATAGAAAAGTACTGTCATCCTTTTTCAGCCTTGCAAAGCAAAAGGAAAGAGAATTCTGTCTTTTTTCATATATCATGTCTGCCAAGCCTTTATTTCTTTATCTTAGTGGGATCCACAAAGGATTTAAGGCAGCCCCACGGAGTAGGTATTTGTTTCCCACTGATTACTGAGACAAAACTCTACGGGCACTTCATTCAGGGAGCAGCCCTGTTGCCGCCCTGCCGTAAGTACAAGCTCAGTCTGGAAAAGTACAGTTGGGCTGAAAAGGAGCTTTGTTGGCCTTGTTTCCAGAGACTTTGAAGTGATCCTTGACCCCTCACACGCGTCTGACCAGTGACGCTCTCTCCCCCACATAGTAATGAAAGAAGATGTTAATGGGTTACATATTTGAGCCTCTTCCATGGAGGCAACAGAAGGGACACAGTGAGTGAGTTTTCTGCATTCAAACGTCTGTTTTGGGAGGGGAGGTTGTGTGGGGTTTTTACCATGTGAAACTATAGGGGGGCCAGGAAGGTTGCACTCGAAAGTCTCATGGTGCTGTGAACCAAGTCCTTAGCCACTCTCAGGCTCCATCCGCCCCCTCAGGTCGGGGAAGCAGAATTCCTTCGTCAGTAAGCTCAGGTGCTGTGAGCTCAGATGGACCTGATGTGGTCTTCTAGTCCAGCCACTTTCCAGCCATGTGACCTTGGGAAAGTCTTTTAACATCTCCGAGCCTCAGTTTCCTCATCTGTAATAATGAGGTTAAAGGCAGTTACCTTTTTGGCAGGATTAAATGAGATAATGTGTGTAAAGCCCCCAGCTTTCATAGGGCCTCGGTTAATGAGAGCTTCTTAATAAATGTCAGAACAACCTCAGAAGCCTCTGCCATGTATCGAGGGCACTTGGCTCTTTCGCATGTAGCTTCTTTCGTCTGTTGACCAAGAGGAACTAGGGAAGTTAGGTGCCCAGTAAATGTTTGCTGAGTGAAGGACCCGGGTACCTTCTTTGTCCTATCGCCTTAGAACAGCACTCTACACCGTGAGTTTTACACTAGGAGATATCCCGAGAGATGCTTTGAGAAAACGCCACCCTCACTGGGCAATGCTGTAGAGCCTGCAGTGCACAGATTCCAACCCTCTCTGCAGGCGAATAGTGCATATCACTGTTAGAGAGACTTGGGAAAGTTGGGGAGAGAATAAACTCCTTAGCTTTTTAGACATGGCATGTTCCAGCTCATTTGACTCGATAGGGCAATGGTAGTGCTTCTGTGAGGCTGTGATGAGGCTTTGATGAGCTAACACAGGCAGAGCACTGAGAACACTGCTGGGCAGAGTGAGCACCACGAAGGGGCTGCTAAGCCATGATTGTTAGATGCTTTTGTGATCTGTGGACTCTTTCAGAGTCTTTACCTAGTCCCTTATTAATGGGCATTTAAGTCGACCTTCCCAAGTGCAGGAGAGGACCTGTCTTTGGTCAAAGGTATACGAGTAGTTGAGCTCCCCTGCTGGAACCTCCAAACAAGCTCTCAAAAATGTGATAGATCTGCCTTGGCTGGTGTGGGTCAGTGGATTGAAACCAAAGGGTTGCCAGTTCAATTCCCAGTCAGGGCACATGCCTGGTTGTGGGCCAGGTCCCCAGTAGGGGGCGTGTGAGAGGCAACCACACACTGATGTTTCTCTCCCTCTCTTTCTCCCTCTCTTCCCCTCTCTAAAAATAAATAAATAAAAAATTTTAATGTGATAGATCCTTCAGAATTACCCTCCAAAATTTGATCAGCCATTATCCATTCATTTGCCCAGTAAAGAGATAAGAAGCTCTATTGCGGGGGGTGAGGGGAGGTAGAAGAGGTTATAGGGGGATAATTGTGGAAGGGGACTGGACTTGGGGTGGTGAACACACAGTACAATATACAGATGATGTATTGTAGCATTGCACACCTGAAACCTATGTAATTTTATTAACCGATGTCACCCTGGTAAGTTCCATAAAAAAAACAGGAACTGTCTTCTCATACCACATGTGTGTTGGATCCTCCTCTCCTCTCCCTCCTGTGCTCTGTGACTGAAAATGGAATGGAGCGCAACGGAAAGTCACCCCACTCTCCTGTCTTGCAGAGCCTGGCCACCGATAAGGGACCAAAATGACGGACTCAAAATATTTCACCACAACCAAGAAAGGTACAGTTTGTTCCATAGTGGGGTCTCGTCCTACTTCTTGCCTGCCTGAGCCTCCTGCTTGCTCCCTGCAGGGATGGGGAGTGGCGGTAGCGGGTGTGCGGACCTGGAGTCAAGTGGTGGGAATTACCCAGAGTACCTTTTAACCCTGTGGATCTAGAAAGTTGAACTGCTGATGGTGTAAGAAATTAACCACTTCTTTTAGAATTCAAGAAGGGAAAACCATTAGCTCAAAGTATAGGGAAAAAAAGCCCTTTTTTGTTCCCCATGGCTTAAAATTGTTAAATATGATCTTTTTTTCCTGGAAGAAAGAAGGCACACAGTGCTATCAGCAGCCCCATAACAACGTGTGTGTGTGGTCCTTATCCTTAGGCACATGTTTTACGTGGTTGAAGTCACAGTTTCTATCCTGTTTTTCATTTCGCATTATCGTAAACATTTCCCCACGGGTCTGACAAGTCAGGCCTAGTCTGCTGAGTTGCTGTACTGGAATTTGCCCAGCCTCTCTTACTTACATTGCTGCACATTGTGGTTGTTTCTGCTTTTCGGGAAGCAGAGGCGATGTAGCAGCGGACAAATATGCTTTGACCCTGTAAGCATCTACTGACTGGCCCTTCCTTCCTCCCTCCTTCCTTCCAAGTGATACTGACACACGCCTGCTGACCAGATGAAAAGGGCTGAGCCAGGACACGAAGGCTGCTGCGCCTCGGGAATTTCATTTATGGGCTCAGCCAGTTTTTATTGAACACCTTCCATGCGCGTTAGAGGAGACAGACACACTGAACTGGCTTTGCTTGTGGTTGAGCAGAGAAGACAGTTTATTAAGTAGTGATGACTCTGAGGGACTGGGGCTGCTCTGATAAGGGCCTGCTGCAGGCTGCGGGAGGGCCCTGGGTGGGCCTAGCTAGATAAAGGGGGGTGGGGAAGGGGGGCAGAGCTGATCAAGTGCTCTGCCCACGGTGCACTCTGGGAAAGAAAGCAGTCGGGCACATGTCACTGTATGATGGCAGCTTGGAAAGGTGTGCAGGGTTCAGTGATGCAGGGCCTGCTGAGCCAGGCCGGAGGGGGTTCCTTAGTGCCGAGTGTGTTGGGGTATCTGTCGGTGGTGAGGTTTTTTGTAGATTTTCTTTTGAGGACAATGTCTATAGAGAGATACCTAGATCCAGATTTGACATCAGTGATGGTTTTAAGCAAAGGAAAGTCCAAGCCAGATTCTAATAAAAGATCGAAGGGAGCGAAGCTAGGAGGAGGCAGGGAGACCAGTACCACAGCTCTAACAAGAGGTGGGGATGATGGTGCCTGAGCTAAGGGGGTGGCAGGGGGGTAGAGGGAATCAGATGCCTCATGTGTGATTGAGGTGGTAGGCCTGGTAACTGAGGAAGGAGACATTCAGAGCTCAAGTTCACCTCATCAGCCTTCTTAGGGCCAAGGTGACGTGGGCCTAGACCCATCAATTGATGGCCAGTTGTACTGTAACTGGACAAAGGTTTCAAGTAAAACAGGGACAGCCCTGCAGCAGGGCCCAGGGTCAAAGTCTTCACGGTCTGTTGGATTCCACAGCTTGGAGACAGGGCCCCCCGCACCACAGTCTCTTGGAGGAGAATGGTATGGGTTCCTTCGGCCCTACAGAGCCATGAATTTGAATTGCAAGGTCTGCAGATTCTTCCTGGCTCTGTTGAGCAATATCCTCAGTGTTGGCCTTGCCCTTGACTGTGCTGTATGTTTGTTCTTAATTAACCTTGTTTGTGAATTCTTTGACGAACACCACGTTGTTCAGTCATGATAAAAACCTGCTAAGTTTTCTTTTTCTCACTGCATATCCATCTACAGCTTCCTTAGCGCTTTAGCCCCACGTGATAGTCTGCTTCACTCCCATCCCAAGTAACTTGAGAGGGAAGCCTGGGACTCTTATTTCTTCAAAAGAGATAGCCGAGACAGAGGGTCATGTGGCAAATTAATAATAATAGTGGCCACCCGTAATGCAGGCCACTGAGTGCCAGACTCTGAAATGAGTGGTTCACATCTGAGTGTTAAAGGAGAGAATTCAGTGCTCCTGTCCAGGCAGAGAGTAGAGACTAGAAAACAGGCCCAGAGAAGCAGAGCGTGTGAGCTTTGGAGCCAGCCCAGCTGGGTTTGAATCTTGGCCCCGCCTCTTACTACCTATGTGTCCTTGGGCAAGTTACCAAACTTCTTACAGCCTCCACTTCTCATTTGTAACATGGGGAGATGCAGAGTTGCAAGGATGAAATGAGGAAAAGTGTGGGAAGAAGTTAGTGTGGCACTTGGCTTAGAAAAAAGCTCAGGAAATGTCGGCGGCTTCCGCTTTGAGAGCCAGAGGCCTATCTCTCCCAAGTCTGCCCTTTAACCTTTTACGAGGGTTATCAGGGTCCTGACTCCCACTCCATGGCAGGGCCCCCAAACAACCCTACTTCCTCATTTGCTTTTTCCAGATCATCAGGTTCTGAAGAACAGTTTATTGCGTGTTAGATAGAGCCCCTGCGGGGCAGCTGAATTCCCATTTTCAGAGCTGAGCAACCACTTGTGGCTCAGGAAGTGAAACTCTGAGTGAGCTGTTTTAACTGGAGGTTCTAAGAAAACAGGAAATGCCAAGTGTGGGAATTGGGGAAATCCTACCCTCTCCCCTTAAACCTCAAGTCCCCAGATTCCATGACAGACTACCTTGAGGGTTTCTGCTAAGGGTGGCTGAGGTGGGCTTTGCTTCACTCTGTATGTTTTTATCCATCTGGCTGAGCAGAACCTGCCTTCATGCTATTTGTCTACCCCGGAACCCTGTAACTTCCACATGTCCTCTCTCAACCCCGTGTGAGCTCTAAGCTCTCATCTTGGTAATTCCTAGCAGTTGTTTCTCTCTGCGCCTGCCCCACCCCAGGCCAGGGGTCTACAGCTGCCCTCAGCTGGCAGCATGGAGTGTCTTACCTGCCCCCCTCCCGTTCTTCTGGAAGTCGGGGACAGGGAATCGCCCTCTGGCAGGAGGGATTGGATCACTCATGCCTGCCTCCTTTTTCAGGGGAGATCTTCGAGCTGAAGGCAGAGCTCAACAGTGACAAGAAGGAGAAGAAGAAGGAGGCGGTGAAGAAAGTGATTGCGTCAATGACAGTGGGCAAAGATGTCAGGTGTGTAGGAGCAAGCCGAGTGGCAGCTGAGTCCAGTTCAGATCTCTGCTTTAGGGCATCCCTAGGGTCCCGTGTCTTCCCTCATCCCGCTCCCTTCACAAACTTCCTTTCCAGACAGGAGACTTTATCTTTAAAGGGGTCATGAGCTCAAATGTTAATGGGGTCAGGCAGTAACGGAGTGAGTGAAGTGGACTAGGTTGAAAAGGCAGCAGGCGATGAAGCGGATGTGGCCTTAGTCCTGTCAGGAATTCCAGCTGGGGAGGAGAGTGAACCCAGTGTGGCCAGGTCTCCTGGTTTTCCAAAAGAATGCAAAGTTGGAGTTTTCATTTTAAATCTCCCTGCTTTTGATCGCCAGGTGACAGTGAACAAAGACAGGAACACTGCCCACATAAAACTTGCAGATCAAATTTGTCAAATTTGGTGCCAGGTTGCAGCCTCTGGTTTGCATCTTAATGCCTGAGCAGAGCGTGTGGAACTGCTGCCGCAGCTTTGTTCATGCTTTTCTCCTGCCCAGAAGGCCCCTTCCCCCTTTCTGTGTACCCGGTTTGTCTTTCCATCTTTTGAAATCCATTCAAGGTCTCCCTGTGCCTTTCTCATCAGCCCAGCCCATTGCCCTGCACACAGAGCGTCTTCTCCATGTTCCTGTCACCATCACTGATTCTTGACTATTCTCCTCTTATGTGTACTTGTGTTTATGTGCCCACCACGCTGTAAAGTCTCCAAGAGCAGAGACTGGATTTTTTTTTAATATTTTATTTATTTATTTTTAGAGAGAGGGGATGGAAAGGAGAAAGAGTGGGAGAGAAACATCAATGTGTGGTTGCTTCTCATGTGTCCCCTACTGGGGACCTGGCCTGCAACCCAGGCATGTGCCCTGACTGGAAATCGAACCAGTGACCCTTTGCTTCACAGGCCCATGCTCAATCCACTGAGCTACACCAGCCAGGTCAGGGACTGGATTTTGCAACAACTTAACACTTAACAATTTAAGAGTCTGCAGAAAACTATCAGATATTTTCCCAGCAGTTCCTTACAATTCCTATATTCTAGGTAATGATATTTATACTGCCGAAGAAACCAGATAAAGGAGTACAGTGACTGCCCAATAACCACATGGTTAATGGCAGAACTAGGACTCATGCCTAGCCCTCTGAAATCCAAATCCAGGTGTCTTTCGCCCGCTCTGTGTCCTCTGTGCCCTCGTGGTGCCCAGCCCCAGGCTTTGTAGGTGCTGACATGGAGCAGCCGCCCCCTTTGGGTTCCACAGCAGGATCACACTGCCCCAGACTTCGCCATGGACTGCCCTGCCCCCTTGCCACCTTCAGCAAGCCCTGCCTGACAGCCACAGGAGAACCAGTGCTCCTGAGGGACCTGCCACACTGAAGACAGGGTGGCAAAGGGATCGGGCGTCTGTTGGAAAACTGGCCTCCTTCCAAATCAGATTCCAGCCAGGACAAAACCACCCTCCTTCAACTAGAATACCAGTGTCACCTCCACACAGAGGAAGCCTCTTTGTTCTGCGTCTCCAGGGATCTCGTTGTGCTAGTGTGACGGGCCCAGAAGAGCAAGTGGGCTCATCAGTGGTTTCCGCCTTCCCTTCCCCGCTTTCTTCCTGGTGTGTTGTCTTCCAAGGTGATCGATCATCTTCCAAGGCAATCAGTCTGTTTCAGCACCAACTGGTCTCCTGTCTGTTGGGCACAGGAAATTTACTTTGACCTCTTAGGTCTTGTGTTATACCATGTCCTTACCCATAAAAATCACAGCACTTGAGAAGGGAGGTGATGATTCCAGAGACAGAAAATTGATCTCTAACCATATTTCACATCTCAAGGGGCCTGAGACTCTGGGCCTGTGGGTACCAGGTTGGGAGGGGTTCACCCAGAATAGCAGCAGTCCTAAACACAGGTTTTGGAGTCCTCAGGCAGGCTCTTTGGCATTTATAAGCCTCATGTTGTCGTCCATAAAGTGGGGACACTCCCCTGGCTTTTTGGAGCTGTTAAATGAGATCAACTGTACATGTAAAGCTCTTAGTATTAAGCCTTATGTATAGCACATGCTCCGTACTTGCTGAGCCGGTTTTTATTTTATTTTATTGTTATTTTAAAGATTTTACTTATTTATCCCTGGCTGGTGTGGCTTAATGGACTGAGTCCCGGCCTGCAAACCAGAGGGTCACTGGTTCGATTCCCAGTCAGGGCACATGCCTGGGTCGCAGGCCAGTTCCCCAGTAGGGGACATGTGAGAGGCAACCACACATTGATGTTTCCCCTTCTCTCTCTCTCCCTCCTTTACCCTTTCTCTAAAAATAAATAAAAATTTTTAAAAGATTTTATTTATTTATTCTTAGAGGGAAAAGGATGAAGAAAAAGATCGATTTGCACGAGAAACATTGATTGGTTGCCTCTCAAATACCCGCAACCAGGAACCTAGGCTGCAACCCAGACATGTGCCCTGAACAGGAATCAAACTAGTGACCTTTCAGTTTGGGAGACAACACCCAACCCACTGAACCACACCAGTCAGGGCCTGAGCTGGTTTTTAGTGGGCACCTGAGCCGGCACCTTGTGGTGAAAACAACATGGCCCACCTCTGCTTTCCTACAACCCTCCGAACTGGTAGCGCACCGTAAGGGGCCACGTTAAGTATCAGAGGAAGGAAAAACAGTCATTTTCATTTATTTAGCACCTGCCAGGTATCAAGGTGCATCCATCTGGAGGGATACCTTAAGTGTGTTGTCGTCTGTCATTATCACAAGGGCCCGGTGAGACAGGGTTTTGTTGAGCCTTTCTTGCAAATGAAGAAACTGAGACTTGGGGGTAGGGCAGGGGATGAAGGAATTTTCCCAACTTCAGACAGCGAACAAGAGGCAGAGCTGGGTTTTAGCCAGATCTGATGGACGCCAGAGCTCATGTTCAAATCCTGGGAAGAGAACAGAGGACTTTTTTTGCTTTTAAAATCTCTCTTTGAAATTCCATTTGTACAAATAGGTGTTCATGGTAACAAAGCATAGTTGGTGTTCTGTCTCCCTTTTACCAGGAGGCCCTGTTATCTTTCTTCTTCCCTCCTATTCATTGTTCCTCTGCAGCCCCCGCCCCCATTAGCTGCCTGAAAAATCTTCCTCTTCCTTTCTTGGCCTTCCCCACACTGATGCCATTTTGACCTTCTAGTGCCCTCTTCCCTGATGTGGTAAACTGTATGCAGACGGACAACCTGGAGCTGAAGAAGCTGGTGTACCTGTACTTGATGAACTACGCCAAGAGTCAGCCGGACATGGCCATCATGGCTGTCAACACCTTTGTGAAGGTGAGCAGAAGCTTGCTGTGAGGGGTGTGTGGGTGCTCACGGCTCCATTTCCCCTCCATCTCCTGGGGTGAAGCACTGCGGCCCTGCGTGGAGATACTCAGGCTCCTTTTCAGGCTCTTGGACTCCCAGCCGGAGGGCTTCATCTTCCAGCAGAGGGCTCCCACTCTCCAGAAAATCTGATGGTGCAGACCCTGCTCACACATTCCATGCGAAGGTGCACAAGGCCTGTCCATCCCTGAGTGCCGCTGGAGTGTGCCACTGCCTGCATCCTTTACCAGGGCAGGATCCACGAGTGTCGGAGAGCTTTTGTGTTTCCCTTCTGGACTCTGCTCCCTTCTGCATTTTCTGTCCTCCAGAGTAAGGAGCAAGCAGACACTTGAATGTCAGCCTGTGCCCCTTTAGAACCTTGGCTCCCCTACCCCCAGCCATGCCCAAATGAGGGCAAATGAGGCATTCTGTGTCCCAGTGGAAAGATCGAAGGTTGTGCTACTGAATGCATGTGGGTCTGAATCACAGCTCCGCGCTGTGACTGGGTGAGCTCCCAACCCTCCTGCCAGCCTCAGCTCCCTCACCTGCGAAACAGGAAGAGTATTGAGTCCCTGCTCTGAGAATCGGGAATGCAGCACAAAGGCCCAGCACGGTGTCTGGCATATGCTCTGTGCCCACATGTAGCACTTTTGATGCTGTAGGCCACAGTTGGTGAGAGGTCCCATAGCAGCCGTCTGATGTTGCTTAGCCCACCCCTGCCCCTGGCTAATGCTGGTTCCCCTCAGGACTGTGAGGACCCCAATCCCCTGATCCGGGCCCTGGCTGTGAGGACCATGGGCTGCATCCGCGTTGACAAGATCACAGAGTACCTGTGCGAGCCACTCCGGAAATGCCTGAAGGATGAGGACCCATATGTTCGCAAGACAGCGGCTGTATGCGTGGCCAAGCTTCATGACATCAATGCCCAGCTTGTAGAGGACCAGGGCTTCCTGGACACGCTTAAAGACCTCATCTCGGACTCTAACCCCATGGTAAGCTGCTGCCACTCACTGCCACCTCCGCCACCTCCTGGGTTGCTTCGGAAAACCTTAGCTTGACCCTCCACCAGACAGGCCCCAGTTCCTGGGGGTCAGAGCCTTGCTGGGTAGGGCCGTTGTTTTTGTGCCTGTAGTGGTTCGGGCACCACCTTTGGGGACAGGTAGGCCTGGACTCCCTTCTTCATGCCCTCTGTAATAAGCTGTGTGACTTTGGGCCAACCGCCTAACCTTCCAGATCCCTCTTCATCAGTAAGATGGATCTAATTCTGCGTGGTTGGCAGGAGTGCTGTGAGGCTTAAGCTATGAAGGTAATATGTTTGGTACGGCCAGGCACACAGTGGGTCTGCAGCCAAGACTAGTGCCCTCCTTCCAGTCACTGCCATTGTCACTACCTTCTCACCAAGATTGTCTGTGAGCTCTGAACATGAGGTACTGTTCCCTTTACCCACATAGAGGTCCCGTCAGGAGTAAGCTATTGTCGCTAGTAGACAGGGCTGTGTGTGAGTGAGGTAGCTGGTAGTGCTTTCTCTGGCCAGGCACCTAGAGTGAGATCTTTCTTTTGTTTCCCCTCTTCTTTTTTCTTTAATGGCAAGTGCACTTACTTTAGTTCTGGTTTACAGAGGAGTCAGTGGAGTGCGTGCGCAGAGTGGGTCTTTGTGCTGCAGACCCTGTCCATTGGGTCATTTCCGCAGGATATTCAACCTCTGATGAGCCAGCATCACTGGCCCCACTGCCTGCTGGCCTGTGAGCAGTGCTCCCAGCCTCTGCCCCTTTCAACCTCTCAACCAGGTGGTGGCAAATGCAGTAGCTGCCCTCTCAGAGATTGCCGAGTCTCACCCCAGCAGCAACCTCCTCGACCTGAACCCTCAGTCCATTAACAAGCTACTGACAGCCCTGAATGAGTGCACCGAGTGGGGCCAGATCTTTATCCTGGACTGCCTGGCCAACTACACGCCCAAGGATGACCGGGAGGCCCAGAGGTGAGCAAGCTGCCCCTTGCTTGCTGGCCCAGCGGGGGCTAATCCCCAGTGGGGCTCTGACCATGAGCTCGGCCTCAAGCCTCTCGTGGGCTCCTTCCCAGAGCCTTGTCCCACAGACCATCCTCAGACACACCTCAGGGGAGGCCAGGGCCAGGCTGTCAGTGGTGTCCTTCAGGCAGTCGGCTCATGGATCAACATGGGCAAAGACAGGAGCCAGGACCTGACCTGGGAGCTGACAGAGACCCTGGGCACCTCGGGCTGAGTGAAGGAGGTGGACGGCATCAGAGCCGCCATTCACTGGAAGGGAGGGAGTTGGCATTTATCAAGTACTGGCTACGTGCTGGGCTCTGTGCTGGCGCTTTACATGCACTGTCTCACTTAAGCCCCAGCAACTCTGAGGTCGGCATCATCATCTCCATTTTCTAGGTGAGGAAACTGAGGCTTAGTGTTTTTCACACACTTGGGGGCAGTTTACAAGCAGCAAAATGAGCATCTAGATCTTCCACTACAAAAAACATGCTATTTTGATAACTAAAAGCAGGTATTCCGCCTTGTCTGTCTCTCCTCTTTACCCCCTTGCAACGGACCTCAGCATCTGTGAGCGGGTCACCCCCAGGCTCTCCCATGCCAACTCCGCTGTGGTGCTGTCCGCAGTGAAGGTGCTGATGAAGTTTATGGAGATGTTGTCCAAGGACCTGGACTACTACGGCACGCTGCTCAAGAAGCTGGCCCCGCCCCTGGTCACGCTGCTGTCGGCGGAGCCTGAGCTGCAGTACGTGGCCCTGCGCAACATCAACCTCATCGTGCAGAAAAGGTACCAGGACCGCCGCACACGTGCAGTGTGTGCTCCTGGGGGTTCTGCTGCGGGGGCCGGGGCTCTGAAGGTGCACTGACGTGTCCCCGTGCTGGAAGTCTCAGTAGCTTACACAGATGCTCAGCCAAGGACAACTTGGTCCTCCAGGGGTCATTTGACAACACCTGGAGACATCTTTGGTTGTCACAGCTGGGGGCCTACTGGTGTCCGGTGGGTAGAAGCCAGGGACGCTGCTTAACATCCTGCAATGCATGGAGCCGGGAACTGCTTCATCCGTAGTGTCGCCAGTACTGAAGTTGAGAACCCCGGGCCTAGCTTAACCGGGTAGCAGGCATAGTGAAGGCTAGCATGGATCTTCTTAACCACAGACAACAGATGGCTCTACAGCCCACAGAGCCCTCTGGAAATGGGGTGTAAGATTTTATGTGCATACATGCGTCTTTCCTGGGGACAGGGTCTGTTGCTCTAGTCAGAGTCCCTGAGGTCGGAGACTCTAGGGCAGGGGTGTCAAACTCACTTTCACCAGGGGCCACATCAGCCTCGTGGTTGCCTTCAAAGGGCCGAATGTAATTTTAACTCCTTAAGAATTAAGGAGTAGTTACATTTATACAGTCCTAAAATTATTTCGGCTTTGAAGGCAACCTCAAGGCTGATGTGGTCCCCGGTGAAAGTGAGTTCGACACCCCTGCTCTAGGTGGTGAGGCACTATGGACTTTGCATCAGCCTCGGGGCCCGGGGAGGGGTATGTCAAAGTCGCTCAGAATGCCATGCAACCCGTTTCATCCTCCCTGTGGAAACCACTATGGCAGGAAGCCACTGTTCCTAAGGGAAGGTGCCTGATGCCCACAGTGGGTGGGGCTGAAAAGCAATTAGGAGTGCCCGTTCAAGGGGCCTGAAGCAGAAGGGGCTTTCCGGAATGATCAGTGAGGGAGCCTAGCAGCTCTGCAGAGTAGGACTCGGCCCTGGAGTTCTACCAGCCTTTTTGGTCAAGCAGCTTCCTCAGCGTGTGTGACAGCTGCCCTGTTGGTGAGAGTGGGGCTGCGTGGAGAGCAGGGGCCTCGAAGACATTCTCTCTTAGAAGACAGCATAAGCTCCTTGTCATTGTAGCATCCGTCTGGTTCTTAGCACACTCCTGGGGGCCCAGAGATATCAGTGGAATTGGGACATTTGTGCAGGTTTTGGAATTAAATATAGGACAGCTCTCTGAGTGCCTGGACAAAGGGTGAGACGGAGTCACGGCTGCAGAGTGGGATTAGTACGGTGTGGTGACCAATGGATCCTGATCAGCACAAAGGGCTCGCTGGCTATATTTAACATGGCAAATCTCTTAAGAAGTTGACTGCGTTGCCAAGGCATCACCTGCCTCGGTCCTGACAAGCTGTTGGGCAGCTTCGTGGAGTGCTGACTGCAGAAATCACTTCTGCTGCCCCCCAGCTTGGGATCCTGCCTCTCCACAGGCACAATGGAGGCTCTTTGCTTTGCCAGGACCTCCCTGCAGCTTGCACAGCAGCATGGAGTACCCAGGGTCCCTCCTTTCTCCTATGCTGAGTCTTCTCCCCCCTTCACTGTGTGCCCTCACTCCTTTGCCTTTCTCCTTTCTGTTCTGGAAAGGGCCTAGGAGAGGGAGTAGGGGATCTTGCTCCCATCCGTATTAGCACTAAGTGTAACGTGGTGCAAGCCTCTCCACCTCTCAGCCTTCCTCATCTAAGAAAAATGTGGGTGGTGCCAGAGCAGCAGGACACTCACTGGTGATAGCAGTGACGCTGCCTTCTCTCAGGCAGGCATTTGATCAGGCCAGCTGCTTCACAGCAGCCCTGGTATGTGGGGGTCTGCATGAGGGTCCCAGGATCACCCCACACTCAGAGATTCACTTGGGACTCGTGGGAGTCAGCATGTAGTTGTGCTTATGGCTAAGATTTATTATCAACGTCATGAGGATACATAGCTGGGTCCTAAGGGAGAAAGACACAGATGGAGTCTGGAGGAATCCTCCCTTCCACGGGGGCAAGGTCACATAGAGCACACTCCTCCCTGAGCTACAGAATGCAGCTGCATAGGTGTGTTTCTGCCTGGGGGTGCCTATTTGAGACTCCTGTAGGTAGCCTTTGCCTGGCGCCCCCTGAAATTCCAGACCCCCAGAAGGAAAGCAGGTGTTCAGCATAGACCATGTTGTTTATACAGACGGTCTGGGCACAGTTAATCACCTTTATCGGGAATGGTGAGACACTCCCAAAGGCTGAGTTGCAGGACTCCAGGTCTTTCTAAAGCTGGAGACTCAGGTCTGCAGTGGTAACACTTTCCGGCACAGTGTCATGCCCGTTTCGCGGTGAGGAAGCAGGGGCTTGAGTCACAAGCTGGGATTGGAACTAGGCCTGATCCCCGAGCCCATTGCCTGATGCCTGCTGCCTCTCAGATAAAAACTGCTTCTTGCTTGTATTCCTTCTTCCCCCCCAGGATGTGGTTCGACACATCATGGCCGGTCAGGACTTTGCTCAAGCCAGTCAGTGGGCCCTCTGCCCAGGAGCCCACAGCCACAGCAGTGACTGCCTTCATGAATGTCAGGCTCCCCCTCACACCCCAGAAATGTCCCTACAAATGTAGAAGAGGTTTTCTCACAGGGCTTATGACTTGCTTTTTGCTCTTCGGGCACCCCTGCCCCGCCACCAGGCCTGAGATCCTGAAGCACGAGATGAAAGTCTTCTTCGTGAAATACAATGACCCCATCTATGTGAAGCTGGAGAAGCTGGACATCATGATCCGCCTGGCCTCCCAGGCCAACATCGCCCAGGTCAGCAGAGGGTGGCGGCTGGGGGTGTGGGCTCTGGTGGTGGACAGCAGTACCACCAATGAGTCGTGGTCCCTGGGCAGGCTGCCTGGTCTCACTGTTAACTGTTCATCTGTGATGAGTGCTTGGCACAGGACACAGAGCTCTGTGAGCCAGCACGCACCACGTGTTTAGTGATAAAGATTCTCTTCTCCCTGTTATCACTTACCCGTCCATTGACAAGTGGCAGTCAGGTGGATATGTCAGCTAACCTAAACGAGGGCTGCCCAGCCCTACCAGTTAGTCCTTCCCTGCTTTCCTCTTGGGGCCCTTGACAGTTTTCTTCCTGCTTTGGGCCTTAGCAAGAGGCAAAACCTCATCCTTGTAGGGGCCTGTGCACCCCCACTTCCCAGAAGTATTCCAGGTGGCTGCCTCACTAGATCCCCTCCAATCCCATCTTCTCTTTTTGGGCCTCAGGTCTTGGCAGAACTTAAAGAGTACGCCACAGAGGTGGATGTAGACTTTGTACGGAAAGCTGTGCGAGCTATTGGCCGCTGCGCCATCAAAGTGGAGGTAAGGCTGGGACTCTGTCCTCGGCTGGGGGAGGGGCAGGAAGAGGGGAAGGCAGCTGAAACCAGAAAACCAGTCTGATTCTAGCAGAATCTGCCAGCTTCTCGAGGTCCAGAAAGGCCTGAGGGTCACTGCTAGAGTCCTCAAGGCACCCATTGTGCAGATTAGGTTGGGCTCATTCTCCCTCTGTAATCTCCTTCAGGCCTTTGAGTTGTTGCAGATGAAATGAACCCATGGTAATCATGGGTTCTCCTGCAGCATTAGCTAAGAGAGTGGGGCATCCCCAGCTGGTGGTGGCCCTGGTAGACTTAGCTTTCAGTTCATGGAACTTTGGATCAGGGGCTGCGCCTGTCAAAGGCTTTGGCAAGTGTCATGATTCAGCTGTCCATGTGTCCCTTTTTCCAAGCTCCCGAAGGCTCTGCAGAATATGACCTAACATTTCATCTGTCCTGTTCTCTGCCAATGGAGATGTTCCTTAACCACTGAGCTGACTTTCCCCAAATGGGTCCATGGGAGGCTAGGGGACCCTAGGACAGACAGCCAGTCACCCCAACCCATTATGGTGTTCTTCTGTTGGCGCCTGTCGTGGCATCCGAGAAATCCCTCCCGCAAGGGGCAGTGGGGTGGGTCCATCCAGGCTTTCCTAAGCGTTTTGGTCACAGGAGACCTTTGGGAGACAAGTAGAAGTGAGGCAAGGTCAGGCTGGAGCGCGGCCACTCTGCCCTCAGGGTGTGGTCTGCAGGGGCTCCAAGGACTCTCCGCATCCTCAGAAGCTCCACTGGCCTTCTCCTCAGTCTGATTCTGTCTCCCTGTGTCCCTGCTGTCCTGAGGCCATCATTTGGTACTCATTCTTTTACCTATGGTCTGGAGTCAGTGTCCTGTTCTCCCACTGTGACAAGGAAGGTTGGCAAGGCGTGGCTGAGCCCTTGGCCAAGCCACAGTTACTAGAATTTCTTTTGGAAATGGGCACAGGGGCCTTGCCCACACTCTCCTCGTCCCACACAGCAATCTGCTGAGCGCTGTGTGAGCACGCTGCTTGACCTCATCCAGACCAAGGTGAACTACGTGGTCCAGGAAGCCATCGTGGTCATTAAGGACATCTTCCGCAAGTACCCCAATAAGTACGTGCCCATCCCTCCTGGTGAGGCTGATGCGACTCTTCTGGGGACAGGGCTGGTGGGAGGGAAAAGCAAAGAGGAGCCCTCCCCTCTTCCTTACTTCTCTGCCACAAACAGCATTCTCAGAAGAAACCCTTGTTTTTTTATTTCTCCTGAGCTGTCCCTCCTCTGCTCCCCAGACCGAAATAAGAACTCAAATGTAACAAACTCAAATCCCTTTACTTACCACCCTCATGGGGTCTTAAGAGGCATCTGCTTGTCTCTTTTGGCCCCTGCTGGGCCTCCCTGAGTTGCCCGGGCTCCTTCCATGCTCACTGGCCGGCTCTGTGCTGGTCTCCAGGTACGAGAGCGTGATCGCCACGCTGTGTGAGAATCTGGACTCCCTGGATGAGCCCGAGGCCCGGGCTGCCATGATCTGGATTGTGGGCGAGTATGCTGAGCGGATTGACAATGCGGACGAGCTGCTGGAGAGCTTCCTTGAGGGCTTCCATGATGAGAGCACCCAGGTGAGCCTCCAGGCCCAGGCATGGGCCCTGACCGGAGCTGGGCACCACTTGGCCCATCCTGCTCTGAAACCCTCCCCTAATAAGACTGCACTGATGGGGTGACAGGGGAGTGCTGTGTGAGTGACAGCTGTGGCCCCTTTTCCTACCCAAACTTCGGTCCCTCAGGGAGTGTGAGGATGGCCCGTGATGGTGAGCACTGAAAGCGGGCAAAGCTTTCTGGTTTTGTTTTCGCATTTCTCTTTGGATAGATAATACATTGACTTGGTTCAAAATGTAACAGAGACAAAAACATTTATATAGTGAAAATTCTCTTTCCCACCACTTTCCTGGCCACCAGTTCTCCCAGAGATCACTCATGTTATTTATAGGTTTCCTGGGGATACTTCCAGAGAGAGTTTAGGAGCACACCAGCAGGTGTACACGTACAGAGGTACATGTAAACATACATATATGCAATCAGTTACTGTTACTCGTAGTTCTCATGTTCTGTGAAGTCCCCACAAGCTCCCAGCTAACCAGTCCTAAACTATCGCTCCCGGAAGAAATGCAGAGTTGGGTTTCTGTGCACCTCTGTTCCCAGCACTTCTGTCTGCTGGTCAGTGCATAACCTGTTTTACTTGCATTTCTGTTTAAAGGCACCTTATTTAATACACATTGTTGATTTGTTCACATTGAAATCATGGCCAACAGCACTATAACTCATGCCTCAACAAAGCTCATCTAAACATGTATTTTCTCCAGAAGGCACATCACAGCCTTCTTGCCCATAGGAAAACCAGACAGCCCATCAGCACTACATATGGGAGTCATTTTAAACAGAAAATACCCACAAAAGGCACCAACAGATGAAAGACGTGGCACTAAATAGATTGCGAAAAGGGCACTCGTTTGCAGTGTAAGATCTCAGACAGAGAGGCAGAGCATCACCTCGTTGGACCACAGCTGGGAATGTGTATGTCAGACAGCTCGGGTTTTGCACGCGCACGAGTACTTGCTTTGCATGTGTCTGTGAATGACCACGACTGTGCCAAGAGCACTGATTTGGGGGTTACAAGTATATTTTAGCAAGTAGGCAAATTTGCAAATATGGATTCTTTGAATGAGGATCAACTGAATACATATATTTCTTTCTCGTTTATTTTTAAACACTAATGGTAGCATATCATAGATATTCAAATTGTTCAGCACCTGGCCTTTTTCCCTTAAAAATACATATTCAGGCCCTGCCATTAGTTTATGAGAACCTTGTACAGCTGCACAGGGGTCCTTCATGCAGAGCTCCCATGTTTATTTAACCAGCATCCTCTGATGAGTATGTGTCAGTCTTCTGCTGTCTTAGTCCGTCATGCTGTGAATAACCTGTGTGAGGCACCTCTGCAAGTACAGCTGGGGATAATAAGTTCTTAGAAGCAGAATGCCTGGTAAAAGGGCCTGTGCATTGGAGACTTCCCTTAGTGTAGAGACTGTTCTGATTTACACTCCTAGCTCAGAGGTGGGTAGCCCTTGCCTTACCTCCTTCCCAGCCTAGTGCACCCTCACACTATCTTTGCCAGTCCGATAGATGGCAGATGGTACAGTGATGTAGCTTTGTTTGCATTTCTGTTCTGAATAGGGTTGAGCATCTTTTAATTTGTACTCCCCTTTCTGGGAACTCTGTGGTCATGCGTGGGGGCCTTTAAAGCATCTGTAAGCTTAGAACATCTTCGCTCTCCCAGTGGGGGCAGTGTGGCCCAGTGGGTCAGAGCACGGGACTTGGGATTGGAGATCCCAGTGTCCAAACCCTTGGCTTTACACCAGTTCTTCACCTCTCTAAGCCTGTTTCCTCTTTAAAAAATGGGGATCATAAGACTGTCCCTCATCCCGTTGCTGTGGAAGTTGAATGGGAGGCTTTGTGTAAAGTCCTTACCATGTGCTCAGCCCATGATAAGCGTTCATTAATGATAGTAATTGGTGTTGGTCCAGGCAGAAAAGGGGACCAACTGACTTCTGTAGCGGGTAGTTCCAGCAATGTGCCCCCTGGCACCCATGGATGCGGGTGCTCAGATGGTGGCATCATGGCTGTCTCTGCCTTTCAGGGGTGGTTTCTCCCTTAGGCCCTCTTGGTGGAGCCTACAAGGAATCACCACTGTCAGGCCACAGCTTAGAGACTCCTGAAATTACTTCCTTCTCAATAGTTCCAGCAACAGTCCGGGCCCATTCACCTTGTCCTGAGCCAGTCGCTGTGACTCTGGCCAAGTCTGTGAGACACGCGTCCCTGGATTGCAAGAAGCAAGGAGGCGCACAATTTTTTTTTTAAAAGAAAGCCAGTGTTTCTATTACCAGAAGACAGAATAGATGCTGGGTAGGCAAAAACAACAGATGCCCATGACAAAATAATAGCAATAATTACCACTGACACCCACTGCCACCTGCCAAGTCCAGCTGCCAGCCTGCCCCAAGGCCGCCTTCACTTTCACCACACGAGACTCTCCCTTGTCTCTGAGAAGCAAATCCTGGCCTGGAATGGTTTCTGCCCCTACAAGCAAGTTCTGCCTGGGATTACTGCAGAAGGTGTCCTGTGAGAGGTGTTTCTACCTGTACGTAAGAGTAAATCTTTTGCAGCCTCTTCCCCCTTAGCTAAGTGCACTACAGAGCCAGGATTAGAGAAGTCAGACAGGGAAAACTGACCAGGATACTTGGGCAGCCTGGAGCAACTTCACCTTACCAAGCCCATTTCCTTGTCTCTCACAGGACTCCTGCAAAGCTTGCTGGGTAATGTGCGCATGGCCCACTCCAGCGCTCAGCAAATAGTAGCCATGTGGTGGTAGTGTTTTATTTAACTGGTCTGCACCCTCTGCCTTCTGGGTTCACAACACAGTTCAAAGCTTTTATACGAATACTTGTTTAGCCCTGGCTGGTGTGGCTCAGTGGTTAAGCGCCGGCCTGTGAACCAAAGGGTCACTGGTTCGATTCCTAATCAGGGCACATGTCTAGGTTGTGGGCCAGGTCCCCAGTAGGGGGCACATGAGAGGCAACCACACATTGATGTTTACCTCTGTCCCTCCCTTCCTCTGTCTAAAAATAAATAAATAAAATCTTTTAAAAAAAAAGAATACTTGTTCAGTGCTTTGCAGTTTGGAAACTTATTTTAGATTATCTCTTTGAGCCTCTAGGCTCCTTGGTCTCTCCAGCCATGTGGGTGAGAGGCTCAGGATGTGTTGGCCATGGTAGTACGGTCAGTCCAGCCTGCATCTGGCCCCTATCTGGATGGAAGGGGCAGCAGCATCATTGCTGGAGGGCTGCTGGTGGGGGGTGGGGGTGGGAGGAGTTAGGCTTGTGGCCAGATCTCCCAGGCAGCATAGTACACCAGGCAGTGAAGAATGATTCCAGGCAGGCAGCTGACCTCGGTTGGGGAGAACTTGGTAAAGAGTCCCTGTGTGGTGGCCATGCTGATACTGACAATGATGGTGACACCTGTTGTGTATTAAACAGAAGACACAATAGGTTCTTCACATTTGTTGTCTTACTGCTTCTTTCATTAACACTGCGAGGTATTATACCCGTTTTATAAATAAGGAAACACAATAAGAGAAGTTAATTGACTTGTGCAGGGTCACCCAGCTGGGAAGTGATAGACCCAGAGTTCAAATTGAGGTGTGATCTAACTAGCTCCAAGTCAGCTGCCATAAACTGCTGTGTCCAAAGCTCACAAGAACCCCCTGAAGTAGGCCACAGGTCTCACTCATTGACTGAGGGCAAGTGGCTTTCGCTATGCCACCTGGCCAGGAAGCATTTCCGGGACTGTGAGACGGTGCTGATGAGCAGGTGCCGGAGGCTGCAGCACCGTAGGGTGGGGGAGTGAGGTGAGCATGAGATCAGGGGAGTGAGGAGGTGCTGGCCGGGCTGAGGGCGGAAAGGTCAGGGGCAGGCAGCAGCCAGGTGAGAGCCAGATGGGAGACGGCTGGGAGCTATGGTTCCCACCCTCTGGTAGAAGCACACCTCCTCAACGAAAGAGGAGCCCTCTGGCCCAGTCCTCTGAGCCTCATTGGCACCGTCTGTGCTTATTGACAGTCCCTTTAAGAGCATACTGGCTACACATGTTGTCTTTTTAAGCTGTGAGCTCCTTGAGGTACTATGAGGCCTGGAGCCCTGTAGGTTTCTGGGACCCTGGGCAGGGCAGCATCCCCTGGCCAGCCCAGGGTCACCAGCTAGTACAGTGGCCAGCTCCTTCCTAAGCGGCCTAGGCTACTCAGCACTACCAGCACCCATGCTGGCCTTAGTCTGTGTTCTCTGTCTGTGTTCTCTGGCTGTCCCAAACCTAGGAAAGCTGTTCTCACCTTCCAGAGCATCTGAAAGCCCTTTTCCCTCTTTGAGGCCCTCGATTGGGGTCCTGCTGTTCACACATGAAGCCCATACTTCTTTGTCATTTCTCTGTCTTCCTGCAGGTCCAGCTGCAGCTGCTGACAGCCATAGTGAAACTCTTTCTGAAGAAGCCAACGGAGACCCAGGAGCTGGTGCAGCAGGTCCTCAGCTTGGCCACTCAGGTGGGCGCCCAGCCTTCTGCTGTGCCCAGCACAGCTCTTACTCCATAGGGGGCACTTAGGTCCAAGCAGCCAGACCTGGGGGGTCTGCCCCTAAGACTGGCACCACTGTGGGTTTGGCCCCAGAGTGATCCGGGATCCCTGCTCACAGGGCCCAGTCACAAACAAATCAGGATGGAATGGGGTCGGGTGGTGAGCTGGAACAGACTCAATGAGCGAGGAGAGGAAGACCGTGAGAACCAGAGGGCAGACTATCCGTAGAGAGTGGAGTGGGCACGGCCTGCTAGAGTGGACTAGAATGGAAAATCGGCAGGGGGAGGCGGGTGCTGGGTCATGTGCGTTTAAACGTCCCCTTCCCCTCACCCAGTTCCTCTGCTCTGAGTTTCCTGAGCTTCTCATTACTCCCCAAGGACTCGGACAACCCGGACCTGCGGGACCGTGGCTACATCTACTGGCGCCTGCTCTCCACGGACCCAGTGGCTGCCAAGGAGGTGGTATTGGCTGAGAAGCCACTCATCTCAGAAGAGACAGACCTCATCGAGCCGACACTGCTGGACGAGCTCATCTGCTACATCGGCACACTGGCCTCCGTCTATCACAAGCCACCCAGTGCCTTCGTGGAGGGAGGCCGGGGCGTTGTGCATAAGAGCCTGCCACCCCGCACCGCCTCGTGAGTGAAGTGGGCGAGCGGCCGGGCTGAGCCTTCCTGCCAGGTCTCTCAGTTCAATAGCATGGGTGCCCAGGCTCTGTGTGATGTCCCCTAGCAGGGCCTGAGTCTAAGGAAGTTTATAATTCTAGCAACCTTTACTGAATGCGTACTACTCGCCAGGCATTGACTGGCTGATCTCATTTGATCCTGACAACAATCTGAGTGATGTCCCCATCTGACAGATGAGGACAGCAGGCACAGAGAGTCAAGTGCCTGGTGCAGCGTCCCACAGCCAGCAGAACTGGGCTCGGACCCGATTCTGTCTGATTCCGGAGCGCTGTTCTCACCTTCCTCCTCTGCCACTCCCAGGTGGCTGCTGTGGCCTGGTTGCCCAGCCCTCTGGGCACTGGCATCCAGTCTTCTCTGAAGAGTGGACCGAGTAGTGGAAATACAGACGTCCTCTCCCTTCTTTCATCCCCTCGAAGCTGCAGCTCCTGAAGAGCAGAAAAATGGATGAGGCAGGGGGACGGGAAGGAAGGGAAGGCATGTGGACAGTCCCTGTGAGACAGTGAGGAGACCCAGTGCCTGTCCTGGGAGGGCCCTGGAGACTGGGGACTCAGACCTCCCTGAGGTAGTCTGCTCCCCACCCTTCTGATCCTCTCTCTCCTTCCTGCATCCTCAAAGGAACGAGAGCACAGAGAGCCCTGAGACTGCCCCTGCTGGCCCACCCTCTGGTGAGCAGCCAGATGTCATTCCTGCCCAGGGTGACCTGCTGGGTGACCTCCTCAACCTGGACCTTGGCCCCCCAGTGAGTGGCCCACCCCTGGCTACCTCCTCGGTGCAAATGGGAGCCGTGGACCTTCTTGGCGGTGGCCTTGACAGCCTGGTATGTCCTGGGAGCTCCTCTGGATGACGTTGGTAATGATCTTCAGAGAAGCAATCATTGAATGCCCTCTCTGTGCCAGGCACCAACCAGGTACCTTTGCCTATGAAGGTCATCCTGTAGCGCTCTGCTTGTAGGTGAGAAAACTGAGGCTTACAGAGGTCAGGAGACTTCCCCTCCAAGAGAGCACAGCTATCAAATGTCAAACACAGGACTTAGCCCTTTGTCGGGCTGCTGACCCCAAGAGACCTCAGGCAGTGTAGGGCCAGTCTGGCCCCTTCCCGGAGTCTGACCCTATAGGTGCCTTGGCCCTGTGAGGCTGGAGGAGCCAGGCGTGTGTCCATTAATCGCCCAACCCTGCAGCAGCTGGGGACAGCAGCCTGGCAGGGCTGAGAGTGGCCCGTTATAGGACAGGGTCAGTGCTCCCTATAGAAATGGGGTGGTGAGACTGGCCTTGGTCTCTCCCAGGAACTTTATCAGGCAGCTGGTAGAACCAGGTAGAGGAGGCAGCAGAGCCCCTGTCACGTAGCCATGCCCAGTGCAGGTCCCCAAGCCTGTGACACAGGAGGAGGTGGGAAGGGCTGTGGCCTGGGATGTGGGTGGTGGGTAACCAGGGGGTGGTGCTCATTATAGAAATAGTCTGGGCCCCTTCTGGGCATGGCACAGCCTTGCACCAGACTCATCTGGGTTGGGGCAGCAGTAACTAATCTTTTCTCTCTTTCCCTCTCCCTGTCCTCCCATCTCTCTCTGTGTCTTCCTTCCTGGCTTTTCTCTCTGCATGTGGCTGCCTCTTCTCTTCACTCTGCCTGCTTCTGCTTGGAGATGGGGGATGAGCCTGAAGGGGTACGGTTCAACCCTCGCGTCACCAAGCCTTCATACCTGCTCCTCCTGAGAGGACTGGTCTTAACATGCCAAGGGTCAGATGATGTCAAAGCAGTCCTTCTCTGCTGAGCCCTGGCCTTCTTTCCAGTGTCCTG
>PVKM010011018.1:0-18935 GCA_004027735.1 Carollia perspicillata
CCATAGACATGGACAACAGAGTGAGGATTAACTGTGGGAGCAAGGGCGGCGTGGGTGGGACAGGGGAGAACAGTGGGGGAAAATTGGGATGACTGTATTAGAACAACCATAAAAAAGTAAAGATGTAAAAAACTAGGCATACATTTTTTTAATTCATATTTTTATTGTGGTGTTCTATAGATCATAATGTTTAACACTTTAACCATTTTTTAAAAGATTTTATTTGTTTTAGACAGAGGGGAAGGGAGGGAGAAAGAGAGGGAGAGAAACATCAATGTGTGGTTGCCCCTCATGTGTCCCCTACTGGGGACCTGACCTGCAACCCAGGCCTGTGACCTGTCTGGGAATCAAACTGGTGACCCTTTGGTTCGCAGGACGGCACTCAATCCACTGAGCCACACCAGCCAGGGCTGACCACTTTTAAGTGGACAGTCAGTGGCATTGAGTACACTCACAATGTTGTGCGACCACTGTCCATCTCCAGAACTTGTGTGTTATCCCCAGTATGAACCTATTAAACAACTCCTCATTTTCCCTCGCCCCTGGCCCCTGGCAATTTCTGCTCTGTTTTCTGTCTCTGTGCATTTACTTATGCTAGGTACCTCATCCAATGTTGTCCTTTTGCGTTTGGCTTATTTCATTTAGAGAATGTTTTCAAGATTCATCCCTATCGTCGCATGCATCAGAATTCATTCCTTTTATGGCTGAATAATATTTCATTGTGTGCATACACCATGTTTTGTTGCTCTACTCATTTTTTGATGGAAACTTGGATCGTTCCCACCCCTTGGCTAATGTGAATAATGCTGCTATGAACGTGGGTATACAAGTATCTGTTTGAGTCCCTTCTTTCAATTAATTTGGGCACATACCTAAGAGTGGAAATACTGAGAATTCATGTTTTAAATAGAAGATTTCTACATATGTCTCTTTGACCAAAACTGTATCATGGTAACTCCTCATGGCAAGTGGATGAGATGGGGCTGAGAATGCAAGGTTTTATTTTTTTCCATAGCCACTGTAGTAAAGGCAAGAAAAAGGGCTGAGTGAATGAATCCACTTCTAGTATCTGCCAAAATACTCATCCTAGGAGATGAATCTAGAATTAAGATTCCATACTCCCACAGTAGTCAACATGGGTAAGAGTTGATTCCCTGTGGTAACTATGGTGTTGTTGGTTCTATAAATTCAATGCTGTCCTTTTCCTCTGGTTCTAACTTTGAGTGATTTTATGACTTAAAGGAACTGCCTCATCTGGTTTCAGTGGGAATTTAGATAAATCTGCTTTTGATAGGTAATTACCCATGGTTTGGTTTATGTAAAATAAGCTTTCCAACAGAAGGGGGGTCACTCAACTGTAGATAAAGATAATTAAATGATAATTAAAATCGGGAGGTTTAGCAATAACAATACAAATAGGGTAGGGGCAAGATGGCATCTTGAAAAGGAAATAATTTCTATTAGAATGCTCAGAACTAAACACAACCGTTTAAAGCTTACTATTGAAAGATTACTGTTCAATTATTCCAGCATTTGCTATTTGACTTATCTAAAGACATTCATTTATCACCAGAAATTTGGGAGAGGATCTAGCCATTGCATTTGTAGGCATAAGACAATCAGAAAGACTTGTCCTTAGATATAATTTTAAAATTTCCATTAATAAGGAGAAAATCACCAAAGTGACAATTTTATCAATGATAGATTCAAGAATGGAATGAAGGATGGGATGATCAGACCATGAATTAGGATTTTGTACATGTTTGACACATACATGGCTAAAGAAAGAAAAGGATGAGGCTGTTAGGATACCATTTCAGATACATGTAACAGAGCCCCCAAATAACAGTGGGTTGAACAAGAGAGAAGTTTACTTCTCCCTTGCAAGGATGGTGCAGGACAGCTATAGTGGCTCTGCTCCACAGGGTCATCAGGAACCTAGGCTCCTTCTCTCCTGTTTCTTTCCATTCCAAGCAACATGATAGAAGCAGGGGAAAGGGTGAGGGGCTGGCACATCTCTTACCTTAAAGAGCGTCACCAAAATTCACTTCCCATTGTTCTCAGAGTTTAGACATATGACCACACCTCATTGCAAGAGAGTCTGGGAAATGTAGTTTTTATTGTCATGGTCACATATCCAGCTAAAATTTAGAGGTACTATTATTTAAAGAAAGAGAGAATGGATTTTGAGATACAATGTATGTCTTTGCTAAAATAAAGGTGTTGATATTATAGAAAATAATTACTTTAAAGCAGACTTAAAAAATTTGGAGCAAGAGGAGATTGGAGATTTTGTTTGTGCTGAAACAAATTCCTCCCAACCTCTTGAAAGATTAGTAACCCATTCTTCCTTATGAATTTGGGGCTCTTAATTACACGACCAGAGCCAACTATGGCCCTGCATTAGCCATCCTCCCAAGCAAGACAGGCTCCCAAATAATTATGCTGTTATAAGAGATGCACACAGAACAAGGTGCTCTCTCTGACTGCATGTTATGTGCTGTTACAGACTGAATTAGTGCTATGCTATTGCCTATTATTCCCTGTGAAGAAGATGGCAGCCACATCCTCCCCCTGTAAATTTTACCGGTACCTACTCATCATTCTAATTGGATGCACAGAAAAGTAGTCAACAGACAAACTAGGACACAACGGTAGTGTAGGAGGCACCATAGGGTAAGGAGTCAGTGGGTTGGTTGGAGAGAAAAAGTTTCTACTGGGCCTCAGGTGGCCCATGGAGGGAGAGGTGGATGTCAGGGAGGAAGATAACCAAGAGAGGGGAAGAAAAATCATCATGAACAAAAGGAAACAGGTTTCTCTCTCCCTAGTGAAAGTGAGGTAGGCCTGGGAAGCTATGAATCTCATCTGCAGAGGAATTGAGGCAGGCATACCTCCAAGGTGGCAGAGACTACGAACCTAGCTTCAGTTTGACTTAACAGCGAGGTCGGAAATGGAGCAATGCTGGGGAATCACAGCAAGAACAGGGGGAGCATGTGTGTTACAGTGTGGAGGAACTCTGTGGGAAGCCCCCTGTGTATTGTCTTTGAGGCTCAGCATTCTTCAGCCTCACTGGGACTTCTGCTCCACCGACCTCACCTCACTTTCCCACTTCCCTACATCCCTCCTTGTCTCCTTACTTCCCACCTTGCCCACTCTGGATTCCGTGGTTCACCCCTAAGATGACATTCTTACAGAATATGCGATTTACCTACCCTTCTCTCCCTCCACATTTCCCTAGCAAAACCTTAGCTCTGGTTCAACTCGTTATTTCCTCCACTCCCTGCCTCTCCCTGAGCAGCTGGGTGTGACTGAAGAAAAGCCCACAATTGATTCAACTCTGCTCAATCTCGAGAGCCTGCAGCCTTGCCCTGCTGCCTGCACATTGCCAGGGTCAAGCTAGTCTCTTCTTCCGAAAGGACTGTTCCATATCTTTTCCTCTGTTGTCATCTGGTATGACCGCCCCTCCTCATTCTTAGCTATTGGTCTGGCTCCTTTTTATTTTTTCACCGGATACATAAAAACAGTCTGCAGAAAATGACCTCAGAATCTTCACATATGCCTGTACTGGTGGCCACACCCACTCTGCTTCCTGGTTGGCACAATGAATGTCCCACTCTGCCACAGGCACCGCTTATGCCCTGGTCCCTCACTTCTTGCCTCCCCACGGTCTTGCTCCTGCGATAACCCCCCCCCCATATTATTACAGTCTCCTCTCTACTGGGCCATTCCCCTCAGCATACAAGCATATTCACTGGCAATATTTCCCAGTGAAGAAAATACCTTCTGATCCCACCTTCTCCTGCAGCAGTGCCTGCGTTTCCCTTCTCTTGTGAACAGCGATATTCCAGGAGAGGTTTGTCTCTGAAGTACCATATTGACAGGGACTTTTCCTGTGCTCCTGGAACTGATGATTAGGGCCAAAGATGGGGACCAAGGAGAATGTATTAAGAGACGGTTTAACTGTCTCTGTTGTCCCAATTATCATTTTACTTTCCCTGTCCATTCTTAGCCTATTAAAAAAGGAGAGAAGACAGGGTCACACAAGTTGAGTTGTGACCACCCAGTGGGGAGGTCTACCCACCACTATCTTCCAAATATATAGCTTCAGCTCTGATCGCTGCCGCAGCCTGAAGCTCCATACTTGTGTAAGCCCATCTGTCTATCTGACATTTCCAATTGGAAGCCCTATAGGCATCTCAAATTAGACCTCTTCAATATAGAACTTCATTTTATCCCTCAAATCTGCTCCTGCCACCATCTTCTCCATCTTAGTTTATTTGTCCAGATGCTGCTCAGGTTGAACAGCCAGGGGTCATCATTGATTATTCTATTTTCCTTATACCCACATCGGTCTGACCACAAGCCATAGCCGTTCCGTCTTCAAAATAATGTCTTGGCGGAACAACATCTCATCACTTCCACTTGCGGGTCCAAGTCACCCTGTCTCTCCTGTGGACCCTGTAACACCGTCCTATCTTCTGGTCTTTCTGCCACAAGGCTTGCTTCCCTCCCACACCAACCGTCTATTTTCCATGCAGCGTCAAGGGTGCGCTATACAGACAGCATTTATCACACTTGGAACCAAGTCCCCTCCTTGACAAACCTCATGAGACTGACATGAAGTGGTCTCCGCCTCCTTCTTGACCTTACTGTCACTCTGCTCTGGTCACACGGGCTTTCTCTGGCTATCCCATTTAAAAGACACCCTCTTCCCCCATCACTCTCCATCCCCTGAGAAAGCCACCTACTTCCTGAGGTGTCCATGCTCCTGGAGGCGCCTATTCTCAGTGATGACCACTGTTGGGCTTGCCGTGGGGGAGGGAGTGGCTGTAACACCTGGTGCGAAATATCCCACCAGACGGAAGGGAGAGTGGCTAAAAAAAGTCAATGTGGTATTTCTTGCATCCTGAGTTTATAGAGCAAAACTCATGTCTGTTGATTAATGGAACACTGCGGTGAAAGCCTACATCCTTTCTGTATTTAAAAAAAATTTTTTTTGAACATTGTATGATGATGATCGACCAGAGGGAAACAAGACAGAAGCAGGGCCACCTGCCTGTGCTGTAGGCCTAGGGACCTGGGCAATGCAGAGGGCCAGTCTGGAGGGAGAGATGTTGCAGGGTGGGAAGGGTATGCCTGCCAATCAGGAAATGTCCCAGAAAACTGACTTTAAAATTTTTTGTTTAAGAACAGAACTTAGTGGTTTCACCTTCTGGCAGTGGTAATTCTCTTTGAGGTTTCACAGTGGAGTGGAGATTAAGTATTGGTTGACTCGTCGATTTTAGTCGGCACCGAAGAACTGGGACCCTGTCTGAGTTCAATCAGTGAAACCAACTGCAGGAAGGAGGAATTTCTGCCATGCTCTTGTTTAGGGATCCTTATCTGTGCCTGAGAAATAGCCAGGATTTCTCTGGGATCTTGCCTTGAGGGAGGGCTCTTAGCAACCCCAGATCCCTATTCATTTCTTGGCCTGTGAAGGCTTTTGGGATCCTGGAGGATTCAATCTGCCACCCTCTCAGCCATGAGGGAACGTAAGGAAATTGAATGCAGATCATGTGTTCGGTGCTGGGCAACATGCTTTATTGTATTATCTTAGAATTCCCAGCACTCGTCTTGGGAGGGTCTATCTTGCTGCATTACCTCAGTCATTTATTCATTGTTGTAACAAAAATCTATTGTGCGTGCCTTATATCTCGGGCATTGTTTTAGAAACTGCGGTTACAGGGGTGAAGGAGACCAAGTGGTTGCTTTCATGGAGTTTACGTGCAGGGAGAGGAGACCAAGGAACCAAATGAATGGATGAGTAATCTGATGTCAGACAAGGTAATAGTCACTCGACAGGTCAGTGATTGTCTAAGCGTGAACCATGGACCTCTGCAGGTTTCTGAGACACTTACAAGAGGTCTGGGAGGTCAAAACTCTTATTCACATACATATTAAGATGCTATTCGCCTTTGTCACTCAGTCTCTCACGAGTGTGCAGTGGCATTTTCCAGAGGCTGCTTGACATGTGAAGGTGCTGGTCTGCTGGGTGATGGAACATGCGTGGTATGGTAAGTCTTGATTAGTGTAACCCACATGAACTCAAGCTCTTTGGGTCCTCAATAATTTTTAAGGGTGTAAGGGGATCTGGAGACTAAATTGTTTGAGAGCCACTGTGATAAACAGACTGGGGTGGTGTGGGGAATTTATAAATTAGGGGATCTGTCAAAAAAATAAATCAGTGCTATTACATTGGTGTGACGGTGGCTCTCTGGGCAGGGGTCATGACTGTCACTCCAGGAGGCATAAGCCCTGAGCTTGAGAAGGGTCCCAGAGACTTTGGAAATCTGGCCCTGGGGCATCTCCCTTTATAACAGGGCTACAAGCTGATGCCGAGGATCCAAGGGGCTGTGTTGACCAGAGCCATTCATTAGCAGTAGGTGTTTTCCTATTCTTTGAACCCCAGGAAGACTCCTCTGGGGGTTCCACCTCTCATGCTCACTTTTGCAAACACAAGACTCATTAGGAGCCTGGGAAGTTAGAGCTAGGAGCATTTGTGACAGTGGCTTGAGCAAAACCCCAAGGCCTCACTGTTCAGCCCAGGCTCCACGTGCCAGTGTCTGGACACCGAATGGTTAGGCTTGGCTCATCCTGGTGCAGTCTTGGGAGGCACAGGGCAAGGAGCCCAGGAAGCTGGGTCATGCCCCAAGCAGGTTGCTGAGGCTCTGTGTGACACGATGACTTGTGCCTGGCCATTCAGCAGATTGTTCCCCGGGGTAGCTGCCTCAGCTCGACAGTCTGTCAGCCGCATTTATGGGGAACCCGCTAGCAATGTGAATCGGTAGGTGATCCAGGCATTGAAGTAGCACTTCCCAAGAGTTGAGGGCTAAGTTATTTATCTGTCAAATCCTGGCTCTCTGCTGACATCTGGGAAAACTAGGTGACACCTACACACCTGAGGCCTTGGCAGCAGCCCAATTAAAGGTTGCAGTTTTTCTTTTGTTACCTTCTGACCTTGAAGTCTGAGATCATGGGAACTGGGCTTTGCTTCTGATTAAACTGCATACACGTTCCGAAGTCTGAGCCTTTGGAAATTAATATAGGTGAGCGTGCATACGTGTGTGCTGCACGTTTTGTTGGGTCACTTTCAGTGTGACCTAGGATGGGTCCCTAGACAATGATGGATCACTGAGCACTCACTTATTTCCACAGGCAGAAGCAACCTGTCCAGAAAAAACGCCAAACATGCCACTGGATAAAGGTTTCAATGGGCCTGCTGCCAGTGAATTGCATTTGATAGCTGAGTGGGTGCAGCCCATGGCAGGAATCCACACAACTCACAAGAGATCTGTGGGGCCCTGGGGTGTTGCAATGTCATTCTGTCTGGGTAAGTGACAGCCAGGATGTGGGATTTGGTGATTATTTTTGGTTTGGGTTGTTTCTAGCTCAGAAGAAAGACTATATATAACATTAAGAGAGGCATAACTTCTAGATTGTCAAGATTGGTGCTAATAGTGAATGATATACTAATATATGTTACATGGAACCACAAGCTTGCAAGAGCAATGCTCACACACTAGATGAAAGGATAAATCTTCTGTTGTGTAATGGGAAAGGAAAGCTGGCAATGTAAATGCAGTCTTAATATTTTTTTTTCCAGCATTGGATGTGTAATTAGGCATTCAGTGACTTCCTCATCTAAGGAAATTTGACTTTAATGAGTGCTATGTGGCTAACTATGGAAGGAGTCTTTTGAAAATGCAAGGGTGAGGGTGGGAAGGTATTAACTGTGAAGATAGATTATTTCCTTGGCCTTTTGAAACAAATGAAATGAACAAACAACCCACTCCCGCCAAATGGCCAGCATATAAGATACGTGGATCTATGCTAGACTCATTCTAAGCCTTGGGAATTAGGCCAAGAACAGAATGGTCAGGTAATTTTTACCTAACGCTTATGTCACGTCTTGTCATTTACCCCCTCCAAAAGGGCTTCTGATTAATAAACACGATTTCACTGTTTGGAAATTGCACAGTTTATGATGTAGTCGCACGATGTCTTGGGAAATTCAAGCATGACTTCGGGTAAATCCAAAATTCCCCATTAGAAAGAGAAAAGTTGAAACTCACGGTTTAACCAAAGCCAGTACAACAGAGCCATTTCCCATTCACTCCCCCACGGTCTAACTTTCAGAGACTCCCTGGGACCCGCTGGGAGCAGTAACGGCCTGACCAGCACAAGGGCCTGATTGGACAGCACACAAAATGTCTGCTGGGCGCCAAGGAGGGAAGGGTTGAGAAAGAAAGTCAGGAACTGAGTTTAAAGAGTGGAGACCGTGGACAGTGCGCAAAGGCAGCCATTCACTTCCCAAGCCCCAGTTCCCCCGTGTGGTTCATTCCCGGGGCAGCCTTTCAGAGGGCACCGTCTCAGAGAGCAGCCCTGGGGCACTGCACTCGCTCCCCCATATCTTCAGCTTAAATGTCCGGGATCCCTACATGGTTTCAATACACGGGAATTAATAGCCTATTAGGTAGGGGAATTCTTTGTAACCCATATAACTAAAAATAATTGTTTCAGAAGAAAATATACCTATTGTTCCTCTCCTGGCATTTTACAGGAAGTATTTTGAGCTGTCAAAAGGGGGCATCCTTGCTTTTCCAGATGAAGGAAATAAGAATTTGAATTTGCTTTTTGGAGACGCCTCAGTGGAAGTGGGAGGTAGCAGCAGACCTCATAGTGATTCTAAAAGGAATAGGTGTGCTGTTAAGGGCACATGGTGGGGGGAGGGGGCGTGGATCCGGAGCATCTACAACCTCACCCCTCAAAGCGTGGCCACTGACCAGTAGCACCAGCATCATAGGTGAGCCTGTTGCAAGCGTGGGGTCTCAGGCCCCAGCCCAGACCTTCTGGATCAGAACCTGCAGTTAACAAGGTCCTAGGTGGTCAGTGAGTGCCTTCAAGTTTGAGAAGCTCTTCTCCATAGCCACGACTCTCAAATTTCTCAGGAAATAAGAATCACCTAGGGTGCTGTTTAAAACAGATTCCTGAGCTTTCACTTCTAACTACGGACCCAGCATTTTCGGTAGAGAGATTTGGTAATCTGTATATTTAGCAAACATCCCAGGTGATATTAATCCTGAGTGAAGTGTGAGGAATACAAGATACTTTTGTTTTTGTAGGACATACATCAGTGATCTTAAACACACACACCCCCCAAACAGACCCTGCGTTCTCCAGAGTACAGCTTCCTTTTGAAAAGGTGAAGTCTCCCTTTTTCTTCCTATTCCTACTCTTGAAACCAGAATGCTAAGGGGGAAAGTGGGAAGCAGAGGAGAGGCACCAGGACAGCTGGTGCAGCAGGAGAATCCAGAGAAGTCGGAGCCTGCTGACTTCGCGGGAACTGGGATGTTGCCAGCAGAGGGCAGCAAAGCACGCCCTGCTGCAGGCCCTCGCTGCGTTTGCAGCCTGGAGGACCAGAGGCAGAGACTGTGGAAGTGGCCTGCTACTTGCTTCTGGGACTTTCTGGAACTTTTGGAGGACCTCAGGGCTGGATGAACAGACATCATGTTGGACAAGTCATTGGGCTGGCTGTTCGACTGGCCGGTCAGAATGGGAACCAGGAAAGGCCTGAGTCACTGCTGTCCTGTAGGGACAGAACGCGAGACACGTGGATTAATTATTTTAACTTTTCTAGAAGCTGCATTTAAAAAAAAGAAGAAGAAATAGGTGACATCAACTTTAATAGTATATTTCATTTAATGCAATATATCCAAAACTGACCATTTCAATATGTGATCAATATAAAAATTACCAATGAGACAGTTCACATTTTTTTCCTGTACTCTTTGCAATCCAGCGTGTATTTGACACTTGCAGTACATTGCAGTTCAGACCAGCCACGTTTCAAGTGCTCAGTGGCCACTCGTGACAATGGCTATCGTATTGGACAGTTCTGATCTGAGCAGAGGAAGAGCTGGAGGGGTTGGGGGAAATGGTAAGGCCGGGGCCTGGGGGAAATTAGGACCAGAAACAGGGAAGGATAAAGATGTGGCCTTGGAGTAGATGCTGGTGTTTTCATACATGAACAAATATTTACCAGGTGCTTCATTTCTGTTTATTATTGAGCACCTACTACATGCTAGGAGCTGGGCGGGAGGCTGGTGATTCATAAATTCTCAAGCACAATCTCTGATGCCGAGGCCCTGGGCCCAGACTAGTGGGGAGACAGCTGGAAACAGAATCTTTCAGATCTGCATGGCGGCAGGTTTATGAGCAGGCACTGGGTGGACCCTCAGACAGATTGTTCTACCCACCCTGGGGGAGAGGCTCCACATCACAGCTAAGTAAGAGTTGGGCTGGTTTGTTTTTTTCCTCCTCATAACCATTTCCAGGTTTACTCAGAAGTTGTTGGAAACACATTTGTTTGGTCTGAGGGAGAAAGTCTGGCTGAGGTGAAAATCCCTGAGCTGGCTCTAAGGCTCCCTGGAAGGAAAGGCAAGTGCAATATCAGCTAGCTACCTGCTGCACAGGAATTCCGTCTGGGGCATCCCCTTGACCTTCCCCCAGAGGTTCAACCTACCATATTCCAGGTCTCTCTTCCCCCAGCATTGCTCTTCTAGGTTAGTGTTATTTTGGGAGTGCGGTTCTTCATTTCAGTGTAAATTTCCTCATCTTCTGCACAAACGGCGTGAAATCTTTAGTGCATTTTTTTTTTTCGAGTAGGGATGGAAGCTAAAAGAGAATGGAAGGCCTCCAGCTGTTTGAGACTCTGTCCTCAGCGACAATCAAAATTCTCCATCTTTTCTTGTTCTTGGCACTTTCTGATTGAAATAAGATTCCAGCATTTATCTGCACCTGCAATTTTGACAAGAAAGGAAAATTTAAAAGACAAGTGAAAGAATTCTCTGAGGGAAGTCAATGAGTCGACAGTAGTCAACCGCCTGCGAATCTCTTTGCATTCCTCCATCAATTAAGCTGCAGTCACATACTGGAGAGCAGAACGTAAGTCTCTGCGTAGAAATGCAAAAATGTGCATCGATCAGTAGCAGGAACCTTCCTTTGGAGCGAATATTACTTGGAGAGCAGCTGATGATCCATTTGGCATTGAAATGGAAAGGATTTTGAGTCAAAGAGGCCACTTTAAATTATAGATTTGAGTTTAGTTGAAGGTCAAACTTACCTTGCATGAATAAAATCTTCAGAGATTTTGGAATATACGCAGAAAATGCAGGCTGTCTTGAGCACATAAGCATTTCCTTCAGGGGATAAAAGTGGTTTAATATTATTGCCCTCTGCATAATTATTGATCACATTAGCATAGGAGATACTGAAAGGGAAGGTAGAATAACAATCTGACCACTACTCTGATTTTCAGCAGCTACAACCATGAGTTGGGACAGAAACTTGCCTGGAAACCTGGGAAGATTGTTAAAGGAATTTGGAAGTGGCTGGTAATTTCATTTGGAGAGGGCAAAAATGGCCCACTGAGAGGCGAAAGCTTATGTAGCGAATCCATGTGACGTAAATAATCTCCCATCCCCAGGAATGTGGGAGCCATCTGTGGGATCATAATGTTTATTTGGTTACCTGGATGTATATGTTGCCTGGTTCAAAGCTTCCTGGCAACCAGGAAGTAGAGGGAAATATAGTGAGTTACAAACTTGTCATTTAGGGAGGAGTAATGCCCTCGGCTCTCCAAGGAAACTGGGACATCCACAAGGAAGCATTCTAAACGTTACAACTGTTGGATTTGTGGCTGGAAGATTCTTCTCAAAGCGACTGGTTCACCTTGCAGATTAATGATTAGGATTTAGGAAAAGTGTAAATGCACTTTAATTTCCAACCTGTTAATATGAATTAACTTCTTTTTCTAACTCCTGCCCCCGCCCCCAGTGCTAATCTAAAGCCTATGTTTTCTCCAGGGCCTGCTGAGTTAATTGGATTACAGAGATAATCCCCTCCCAATAAAAAGTAATCTCTGTCTGTTCTGAAATCTACTTTCTGTTACATTTTGTAGGATTATCTCTCAAAGGCAGCAGATTAGAAGCACTGGTTGGTGCAAACGAACTGAAGTCTGCTGTGCTGTAGTCCATTCCAGCGAAGGTGGGACCTGGGGAGGCCGCATGGTCATCATGAGGAAAAGAGGCTGGATTGGCAGTCTGAACACTGAGTCCTCATCTCAGTACTGCTGCTAATTCGTAGTGTAATTTATGGCAAGCTGCTTTTTGAGACTCAGTTTTCCGCACAAAACGAGGAGAGAGTACTAAACCAACATTTCTCAAAAGGCGGTCCAAAGAAAACTGGTTCTTCGAAATGTTAATAAATATTCATGAATAAAGAATTGGAGATCAAGTACATTTGGGGAAATCTGTATACCATCATCTCCCTCTAAAGCATCATGATGTCCATTAGCATATAATTTGGGTTCTTAAGAGTTCTAATGTAAAGAAACATATATATATGCACATATATATAACGTACTTTACATATATACATGCACTGTTGCTTTTTTTTTTTTTAACCTAACCTGAGGACATTTTTTCACTGCTTTTTAGAGAGAGAGGAGTGGAGAGAGAGAGGAACATTGAAATGAAAGAGAAGCATGGGTGGTGGCCTTTCATACGCACCTGGATCAGGGATCTAACCCACAGCCTGGGTTTGTGCCCTGAACGGGAATCAAACCTGCAACCCTTCAGTCACGGGCCTACCCTCCAACCAACTGAGCCACGCCGGCCAGGGCCATATACAGGGTCTGGCACAATGTCCCTTTTATTTATAGACTCTTTCATTACAAAATCATGAGCGTGTAATTCTGTAACATAACAATATCACACTCAAGCACACCATATGACATTTTAGGTGGAATCTTTAAATTAAAACCATAAATCTTTACACCCATATTATTACCCTACCAACTGTACTCAAGCAGGTGTTACTTCTGCTGAACCCTGTATACATGTATTTTTAAATGCAGGGGTTTTCAAACTTATTTTGGCCATATAACCTTTTTTTTCTTTTCTAAAGAAAAAACTTCTGGAATATGGTTGGTAAGTGTTGAACTAGATCAGAGGTTCTCAAATTCTCAAACTTTTGGTTTTCAGGACTCTTAAAAGTTGTTGAAAATTCCAAGGAGCATTTACTTATGTGAGTTATTCTGTCATTATTTATCATATTAAACATTAAAAGATATACATTTAAAAGATTTATTAATTCTGTAAAAATAATAAATTAGTTACTTTTTTCAAAAAAGTAACTAATATTCAAAACTAAAAAGTATTGCGAGGAATAACATTGTTTTACATGTTTGCAAATATCTTTAATGTCTGCTGAGGTGGAAGATATCCAGATTCTTATATCCACTCTGCATTCGATCTGCTGGGATATGTTGCTTTGCTAAAGTACATGAAGAGAATCCAACTTTAGAGAGATGTGTAATTGGAAAAGTGAGGAGAAGTCTAATAAATGTGGGATATGAAATGATATCAATGAACTTTTCGGACTGTTTCATTAAAATTCATCAGTCTATCTTGTACTTTGGATGGGTTTTACAGCATCATATATGCATCAATTAGAAAATTCTGGTTTACTGAGTCATGCAGATGTTCCGATTGCTGACACACATCATACAATACCAAATATGCAGTATCAAAAAATCAATTACAGGAACAAGTATAAAGGACACATGGGCAAAAACTAAAGGGGGGTGGAAATGGGAGGGAGGTGAGGAGCACTGTGGGGGGGTGGACTGGGACGGGAGTAGAAGACAGAAAACTGTACTTGAACAACAATTTTAAAAAATCGCACTTGTTAACATCACTACAGATCTACCAGAAAAGCCTTTATGTATTAGGAAGCTGTCAAGCTCACTATGGTGCAAGTTTTCCAAACTCTTCAGCGTTGTATTTGAAAGCCTGAATTTTATCATTTGCAACAAATATGCCAGTTGTTTTCCGTGAAGGCTCACTCAGTTATTTCTGAGAAGCTGTCGGCCTCACGCCCGAGTCTGAGGAAACACAGATTGTCAGGTGTTCTCTCGAATAAAGATGATGTTGCATGATAAAACCAGCTGGTCCGGCTTACGGCTCAACCATCGTCCAAGTGCTTCTGTCCAGGATCATTGTTCTAGGAATCCAGCAGATATGCCTTCTGTACTTCCCATTTCATCCCATAGCGTGTTAACTCCAAGGTCAAGATTGAATAAAACGAATAATTTTTAGTATCTTATCAAAGACTTTTTAAATTTATTTATTTATTTATTTATTTATTTATTTATTTATTTATTTATTTTTAGACAGAGGGTAAGGGAGAGAGAAAGAAGTACCATTGTGTGGTTGCCTCTCATGAGTCCTCTCCTGGGGACCTGGCCTGCAACCCAGTCTTGTGCCCTGACTGGGAATCGAACCAGTGATCCTGTGGTTCACAGGCTGGTGGTCAGTCCACTGAGCCACACCAGCCAGGCCATATCAGGGACATTTTTAAGGGATCCTGGCTCTTTGTTTTTAAACTGCTGCTCTATAGCAGTGAGGAATACAATGACCATTACTGCAGTTCGATGCCACTGCTTCGATTCATACTAAGGTACCAGCAGCTTTATTCACCATTGCTTTTGTATCATTAGTGCAAATGTCATCACAGTGAAAAAGACAGGTAGTGTCTTAGTGTTATTATGAAATAACTTCTGACCTCTCAGATGCCCCCAAAATGTTTTTGGGAACTCTCAGGGTCTGTGGACTTCCTTATGAGAACCACTGGACTAGATCATCTCAAAGGTCCTGCTCAGCTTTAAGAATCTAAGCTAAGGAAAAATGTAGATTCATTTACAGTTTACGCCTCATCCCTCTGTGTGTGCAGTTTGTCTGGAATGTGAGGTTCTGTCTGTGACCCTGGATCAAAGGAAAACAAAGCCCAGGGGTTAAAAGCATGGTCTCTGGAGCCTAACTGTTTTGGTTTGGATCCTGGCTCCGCCACTTCCAACTGTGTGACTCTAGACAAGTTACTTAATCTCTCAGTTTTTTGGTTTTCTTATCTCTGAAAGGGACAAAATAAAAGTCTGTGCTTCACGAATTGTTGTGAGGATTAAATGAGCTAATGTGAAATGATTGGAACAGTGCCTGACACGTAGCCAGCCCTCAGTCAATGTTCCCTTTATTGTGATTACCAGTCCTCACCCCTATACCCAATAACCCTAACTTCATAAGAGCATGAGGTGGAGGTTGGTGGCCCGAGCCCTGAGGTCTGCCAAGGTTCTATGAGTGCTTGTGGTCAGTTGGTTGGGCAGCATCTCTGTATGATGACCGCCATCCCACTGTTCTGTATCCAAGCCAGCTTGAGGATGGGAGTTTCTATTCTTAACACCCAGAAGAGCCTTAACAAGATGAGAGCCCGTTTTCTGTAGTAAAAATAGCTCTTTACTGTGGCTTGGCAGATCTGCCATTTTAGTTTATAAGGAATCCCTTCTATGCTCTTCCAGTGTGCAGAAGGTTGTTGAAATAAAGCCTAGAGCCTCTCCTTTGTGTTAATACCTTGTGGTTTGATTCTGATCATGAGGACTGGAGGAGCCGCTGATCTCTGGTGAATACTTGGTAGTCAGGTAGCTAATTAGGGGCTTCCTTGTGCCTGACAAAGAAAAGCATTTAGATTTTTCCTATATTAAGAAATATTTATAAAAATATTTCCCACACTCCCCTCCCAACAGTTCCTAGTCTACATCTGAAGATGGTGTTTTCCTCTTCCGGTTTTTTCCTTCCCCTTGGTCCTTCCTTCTTCTGTTTACAAAACCCTAACTACCCAGTGGTACCCTTGAGATGCCCTTTGACAAGTCATCCTGGATTGTAAGATACAGCATTGCTTTAATTCCAGCTTTTGGGGGCAGAGGGAAAAGAAACACATACACCTGTTGTCAACAAAATTATTTCAGTGCCAGAAATATTAAAGTAGAATTAAAAATCTTGAGTTTTAGAGACAAGGAAACACAGTGTGAAGGGGAAGGAGATTGAATGCTTTAATGTTTTAGTCACCACCATTTGTATATGTACCATTGACATAAAAAGGATGTATATCTGATAAATGGTCTGTGTCTAGAACATAGAACTCTTACAACTCAATAATAATAAGACAAATAACACAATTAAAATGATTCCAATAGATATTTCTCCAAAGAAGATACACTAATGGCCAATAAGTGCATGAAAACTGTATCAGGGAAATGCACCCCATGAGACACCTACTTTATCATCAGCAAGATGGCTATAACTAGAAGTCAGATAATAACAAGTGCTGGCAAAGACGTGGAGAAATGGGAAGTCTCACACACTGCTGGTGAGAATGTAAAATGGTGTAGCTGCTTTGGAAAACGGATTGTCAGTTTCTCAAGAAGTTAAAAATAAAGTTATGAGTTGCCCCAGCTCTGCTTCTATCTCACCAAACAACCTTCAGGGGATTCATTCGGAATGACACAGAGAAAGGGTGGAACTTGGGTTAGGGAACTGGAGTTTTCTGGCTTCTAGAGATGAGCCACGTACAAAGAATAAACTGGTGTTCTGATTTATATTTTAGTCTCTTGTGAGTTTAATTAGCTGGAGTTTAGTACTGGAAGTCTGATCATCTCTTGGATTGTTGATCAAGTCCATTTCCCAAGTACTTAAGGTTGCAAGTCTGGTGTTGGACAGTGAGATACTCATCCGGAGCATCCAAACTGCCAGGTCTCTGGAAGGCTTGGCAGCTGATATTCCCTAGATGACACCAGGACCTTTCTGCCCACACATCTTCCTAGCTATAACCAGTCTGGCATCATGATGCATATGCTGACATTGATCTTCAGTAGCCCGAGCAAGAGTGCTGCCAGTTCTGTGGGCCAACCAGCCAGTTTTTAAACAAGACCTTTAATTGCTATTGACTAATCTGACATTGTGAGTGTGGACGTGTGGTCATTTGTTTGGCTGCTTTGACTTGGGAGGGTGAAAAATACACTCAGAAGTGAAACAGTGTTTGACCCTGCTGGGAGACTCAGTGGCCCAGGACTTGCTACTAAGGCATTTTTGTGCATGTCTCTTCTGCTCTCTGACCTGCTGTTTTGCCTGGTGAGAGCGTGGAGCAGTAGGCCCAGGAAGGCACATTCTCCAGGCCAGCGATGGAGAGGGAGATGGGTGGACGGTCCAGGAAGTGGACTGAATTGTGTGAGCATGGATGATGAAAGGCACATCTTGAGGTCATACTATCTCATTGGGTTTTCATTTATACAACAAAATGTTTACTTAGTTTTAGTAGACAGCCAAACCTCCACCCCCCCTCCCCATACAATCAAAAAAACTAGCTGTTTCCCTCAAGGAGTTTATGTCCTGAAATATGGGTAAAGTGACCATATTAACTAATCTGCGAATGGGAACACCTAACTGGTTGCATTGTTGGACATGTGGCCATTGGTGTTAGATAATTAAACCAGGTGCTGCCAGAAGGTTCAGAAGCTATGGGTCTGTGGACGGTGGAAAGGACGCAGGTAATGATAAGATTGGGGTGCTTCAACACTGAGGATGGGCACCCAGAGCAAGCTTGAGCCAGGGGGCCCGGGCATGAGCATTGCACATTGACTTATGCAGTCGACATGCACACGGGTGCACATATTGCACGTGGGCTCTACCTCTCCTCTAGCACCCATCCCAAAGGGCCCCACGTTTTGGGCGCCCTGTAGTAATCACCGATTGCTGGAGTGCATAATGATGGCCACATTGAGGAAACAAGCTTGATTTTGGTGGGAAGACAGGACCCGGAGCAGTAACTTTAGGCCTACCTGAGGCAAAGTAAAAAGAGCTAGAAAAAAAGTAAATACGCAGAACATTTGGGGTCAGAAGGTAAGAGGGCAAGAAGAAAGCTGGAGAGCTGAGAAGCTGGTCAGAGGCTGGGCAGTGAGGGGCAGAGAGGGCCCGTGGGGCTCTCTGCCAGCACGAGGCCCTGCTACCTGATGGGTGGGGTCTACACAGCCTTCTCCTGTTCCCAGTTCACCAGACTCTGTTGTTGTTTATACTTAAAAATATTATGAGGTTCAGCAGAGAGAGAGGAATGGTATGAAATGGAGCAGAAGTTTGACAGTAACAAATATCACTAGGTGGCAAAATGAAAACAAGAAGATAAGAATAGACTACGATATTAAGAAAAACAAGGTATTTCTTTAAAGAAAGAGGAAGAGAAACTAGAGTCAAAAGAGGAATTTAAAGAAGATGGGTTTTACTGAAGTGCTGGGAATTGGAAGCTGGCACAGGAAAACAATCGCTATTCACAGGGAGCAGATCTAGGTTTGGGGAACAGAAGCTTAAACAGCTTTGGGAGGGGGGCCTTCTAAGAGAAAGACTACAAAATGATGAAGACAAAATTAGAAACAGGCCTTGGAAGGGGGCTCTGCTGGGGCTGGGCCCTGAAGCTGACACTTCAATGGCTTTGCAGTCACTCCTCCCGCCCCTAGGTAGTGGAGGCTCACTGTTGCGCCAGCACCATCGAAGCCCTCCAGCTCACATTCCAGACGGCCTTCAGCGGAGTCTGTAGAAGGGCCCTGTTCGCTGTCCTCCCCAAGCAGCTGTTGTCTCCTGGGCATGGGTGAGGCTCCTCAGTGGGCCAGCCTGGTCTCCCCCTTCCCCCTTGCACATTACCGGTCACCAGCTCCACTCGTCACTCCCCTAATACTCTGTCAATGCTGAATACTCATTCTATTGCCTCTGCTTGGATTTGCCCCTCACTTGCTCTCTCCACCTCCTCTTTCTGTTTATCCTTCCTGAACCGCCACTCCCCACATCCTGGGCGGGGTTATCTGCCCAGCCTTGGTGCTCTCACTGCAGTCTGCATACTTTTATCTCAGGACTTTCCACACAGTATTGTATTGACCTATTTCTGCCTGCTGCCTGCCCGCAGACCTTATGCTTTAGCTGGCATTAGGAGCAGACCGCCCGGCTTTAAATTCTGGTTGT
>PVKM010011018.1:19035-34048 GCA_004027735.1 Carollia perspicillata
AGTCAGTTTAAATGACTGAGAAATGAACATAATAAAATGCTTTTCCCCCAAAATGAAAGTAGCTATTTCCTGGATGATAAGAAGAGAGCCATACTAAAATATGAAAATGTAAGGATTAAGTATTGATAAAACTACAGTAGCTAGTGTGACCGCATAATCTATTATATAAATAGGAGTACTTTTGAGAGTAAACGGTGGTGCTCTTATAATTAGACTGTCCCAGGCAAACCAGAAAATTTGGTCACCCTACCTATAAGCTCCATTCCCCAAAGATGGCTATGGTTAGCATTTTTCATTGCATAGCCTTCTTGTTTGTTGTCACTTATGTTATAAATTCTGTTTTCTGACATGCTTTTCTTTTACTCAACAGTGTCATATAATCCTTTTCATGTCAATAAATATAGATCTTTGCCATTATTTTTAATGACTGCATACTACTCCATTCAGATGTATTCATAATTTATGTAACTCATTCTATATCAATGGATATTTAGATTGTTTCCAATTTTCGAGAGTTATAAAATATTTATAAAGAAATTTCAAGTTGCTTAGTACCACTCTGTGGATTTGAGTTTTGCAGGGACAATATCCAGGTGGCCAATTATTTTTCCCAAATATTCTTTGCCCTCTGTGGTGGAAGTGGCTGTCACCTCCAGGGTCTTAGTTACAATCATATGGAATAGCTAGCTATTCTCCCTATGGGCATAAACAGAAAGGTTAGCATATCTTCCCCCTCAATTAAATGGGATTTTTAAAAAGAGCCCTTTTTATTGAAACAACTGAACAAAACTAGTATTACTGACAATTGTATTCAAATGGGTGCCACAATTTAGTCAAGGGGTAAAGAACTGTGAATGCTGAAGCTTAATTAGGTACCGTTCTTCCTGGCTCTTAATTCCATTGCTGCTTGAGTAAAATGTTTCATTCATTCACTCGTCTGTTTATTCAGACATTCATTCATTTACAACCCATTAATCACACTCTGGTGGCAGTCATAGAGAAGCTTTCTGCAATCTGAATCAAATATAATAAAACCTCATTTATGCAGATGCCACTGATTCATCAGAGGACGTTCATTGTATTTATGTCTGGTGTCATTCATTCAAATGATTCCCATTCCAAACCCTCCTTACAATGCTCAAGACTTCACTTTAATTGAGAAGATCGGTTACAATTTTTGCCAATTACATCCTATGTGGAACTCCAAGGCACACTAGCCCCAGGATATATCCCCAAGGGATACAGCTGAGAGAACTCCACAGTCTCTGAGTCTGGGAACTCCACTGCCGCGCTTCTTGGGGAGTGTTGTGGGGATGAAGACAAGTAGAGAACAACCACCGCGTGCTGAGATGCAGATGTTGGTGCTGGGCCACCCGAGAACCCAGCCGGTCACAGTGCGGTGGGTTTCCCGGTGGACAGAGCAGTTCACAGTTGTTTCAAAGCAGGATGACGAGGCAAGACTTGAGAGCGTATTGGTAAAATGATGAAGAGAGCTCAGAGGCAAACATGGAGAGGTAGATGAGAAGTATGTGGGAGAAAAGCTAAAGATGACCAAGTGAACAGGAACAGGCCTGCGTCAGGCCCTGCCTGAAAACTGGGGTGGTATGGAGAAGCCCCAGGGTGGATGTATCAGTTTTCTATTGCTGTGTAACAGATTACCCCCACCTTTGTGACGGAAAACAACACCCATTTATTATCCCAAGGTTTCTGTAGGTTAGAACTGTGGGCACAGGTTAACTGGGTTCTCTGCTCAGGGTCCCACAACACTGAAATCGAGGTGTTGGCAGGGCCACATTCTCATCTGGAGCTCAGGGGCTCTTCACACTCCTTCATGTTTTGGGCAGAATTCAGTTCCTTGTGGTTGTAGGACTGAACCGCATCTTCCTTGCTTTCAGTTCCTAGGGCAGCTCTCAGGTCCACATGGCCTGATCCTGGCCAGTTTACAACACAGTGGTTTGCTCTCGGTGAGGCCAAAGGGAGAGTGCCTGTTGCTGCTGCTTGTCCCTTTTCAGGGCTATTGGGTCAGGGCTATCCAAGATAGCCTCCTTTTTGATTGACTCAAAGCAAAGCCAGGTGATTAGGACCTTCATTAAATCAGCCATACAAATCACATAACGTATTTGCAGGGATGCGTTGGTACCATATTTGTTTATATTCATAGGTCCTGAGTACCTTGACAGGGAGTGTGTTATATTATACAGGACATGTACCTCAGGGGAGGAAGTCTTGGGGCACATCTTAGAATTCCGTTTAGCACACAATGAGCCCAACCAAAACGACTGGAAAAGCATTGTTGCTGTGGGCCTTAAAGTCAGTGGGGCTCCTTCACAGGAATTCAGTAAACACAGTGCATGCTGGTGAGAGCAGTCACAAAGCTTTGGGCAGTGGAACGAGAATCCCCTGGAACCATATCACTGGCCATCCCCTTGGTTAAAGTCACAGGCTGAGGGGGCAGGAGAGGAGGGCGAGTGTGGCAGGGTTTGAGTAGGGGCAGCACTCCAGCTCTTTCTCCTGGGGTCCAGTGAGCCCATCATACGAGACTACCAGTTCAGTCCCGAGGAACCATTCAGATTAAAGGCCACTGGCAATACCCAGGGCCCCTAAGAGAAGGTCTTCAGCAGGTCAGGTCCCCGCAGAGGAATGTCAGGATGGCGTGTGGTTTCTGGAGTCACGCAGGTATGTGGGGAGTGGAGGCGATGGGGAGATGCGGAGAATTCAATTTAACCTTTAATACTGAAGATGGGGGTGCCCATCTTTAACCTCCACGCCTGCTCTCAATTCAGGTTGTTACATTTGAAAAGGCAGAGGGTGGGAGCCAGCTCTGTCTCAGGCCTGCTCCCCTCTTCCTGCCAGAGCTTCTCACAGTGAAGCACCCCTGTGGAAGCTTTGCGGGTACTGGCCACCATGTTCCACAGGACTGCATTTCATCTCACAGATCTGATGCTGCTGAGTGCTCCGTCATCACAAACTTCAACACTCCTTCAGTAGTCAGAAACAAGGGGGGAGGGAATTAGGGGGTTGTCGGGGCCCTTCGGGTTGTAAAGAGATGCCCTGTTCAGCCAGACTTGAGCAGCGGAGAACGGTGGGGAGTGGGTCAGGAATCCTCGTCATCATTGGAACCAATTAGATAAATCCAGATATAAAGATTTGGGCCTAGAGTTACTCACATTGAGACTCAGCTTCTGAGACTGCCCCTGGCAGCCACCCTCCTGGACTATGGGTTGAACCAGTTAACCTCATGTTTGCAAAGCTGATGGACAGAATTCCATAAACATCAGAAAAAGGTCTAGGTGGAACCAAAAAGCAACACAACTGTGAAGCACCCGAGTCTGAGAAACCACCTGCACTTGGGAGTTTATGAAATGGGGGAGCAGTGGAGATGCCTGCTGTGGGTAGAGCCTCTGAGTCTGTGGACAGCCTGATGTTGGGCAGGCAGCTGAGCTCACTCCGTGGTGACATGAAGCACCCTCCTTGCAGTGCACAGACTTAAATAGATGCCTCAGTAGGGAGGCAGCTTGCATAGTTCGTGACCTTCAAAATGACTCACGAAAAGTGCTATGTTTTGGTGGACATCGGGGGTCAACTGTTTTCTCTCCATGAAGGCCTGGGCTGAAAAATTAGAAGGAAGAAGCCCAGCTCTATACCTGTCCTCTAATGTCCTACTCTCTGCCAGGAACTATCTCAAGTGACGTATGTAGGTATAATTCTCCCTCTTTACAGACGGGGATGCTAAGGCATAGAGAGGGCAATTGTTTCAAGCCATGTGAATAATAAGTGGTAGAGCTGGGATCTGAACCAAGTCAGCAAGGGTCAGAGTCCTCATGGTTAGGGTGCAGGCTATTCTGGCCTCCTCCCACACCGTGCTGCTTTATACAACCGGGAGAGAACACTCACAGAGTTTGGCACTATTTTGCAGGCAGGTAACACTCACAACCTGGGTAAAAATGCCTAATGCATGGAGGGCAGTAAAGGGGAGCGTGGAGTGCCTAGGTGGTAATAATGGGCCTGAGGAGATGTCCTTTTCTCCCTCCACTGCACAGTGCCTGCAGGATTATTGATTGCAGCATTACAGAAATGCCACTCACCACTTCAGGGCTATTGGTACTTGCAGCGCCAGATGGCTGTCCTCAGGGTTCACTGCAGCTGAGCATAAATATAAAACCTTCCATTTCTAAGGGGGGGGCCGACGATGCCCAGGTGTGTGGTTCCAGAGTAATTTTGCCTTGAGTAAATCAGTAGGTCCATATTAGAAGACATGTGTTAATTTATTGCAGCAAGATTTTATGTCTTCGTCAGTCATTAGCAAAATTTCGTACTAGAAATTCTTTCCTCTTTAATCTTGGCGGGATTGGTATTACACATAACTTGACTATTAAGACAAGAATATCTTGCAGATAGGGAGGTCGTTAATCTAAAGGGTTTTTGCAGTGTGAAATGCAAATGCTCTGTGACAGGTATGCAGGGATCCCCCAAAGCCTTCTTAATCTGCCATAAAGGGATCTAAGGAAAGGTTGGGTTGTTTTGTTAACACAAATAAGAAGCCTTTCTGCAGCTCAGTTCTCTTTCTGCAGCTCCGATTCCTTTACCATTTGTTCAGATACACTTTTCAACCTCTAGAGGGTTGGTTCATCAACACCTTCTTCCCCTCTGTGTTCCCAATGACAGACTGAGGTTTGGGGTTCAGAGCCACAGAAGGTGAGGGTAAAGCAAAGATGCTCTCTCTCTCTCCAGTATCTGCTCTGTGGGTCTCTGTGACCAGCTCTGTCTCGTGGACTCCCCCTCCCTGTGGGGTAGCACACCTGGATGTTTCCATACACTGTCTCCTGGGCTGATGGCACCATCCATCAATTCTGGGAGATGCATGATGTTGGCACATCCTTGCAGCAAACCAGGGGTTAGGAGGCTAACTCATCCCTGCCACAAAGTAGTTGTGCAATCTTCGGTTAGTTATCCCAATTGCCTCAGTTTACCTGAGTGGGACTGATGATTGCTAAAGTCCCTTCAGCTTTAACTATTACTCTGCAACCTCTACTTTACAACGTGCAGAGCTCCTCAGTGAGGAATCTCACCATTAGCTCACTTTATTCAGTATGTTACGCCTCCTGAGGTTTTTCCCGTAGCCCAGACAATGGTCTGGGGAAGAGTAAGTGTTAAAAGGGTGGGCTCTGATGTTGGACTATCTAGTTCAAATCCTGGCTGTGAGTGATTTGGGGCAAATTTTGGAACCTGTGCATGCCTTAGTTCTTAGTTCTCTCATCTAATAACAGTACCAACCTCACAGCAAACTTGTGAGATTTTAATGAGCTAATATATATAAACTACTTAACACAACTCTTGGTGTAACTAAATACTAAATGTTAGCTGTATTATTCAATTTGCTCTCTATAACTTGGAAAAACAGTGGGTTTAAATTTCTGTTGCAAATATAACCTGAAAACCACTTCCCCCTTCAAAAAACTAGTCTCTAATAAGAGACTGGCGTAGAAAGGTGTCAACCCCCCCCCCGAGCCCCCACACACCTGCCCATACCCAAGTTTTTGCAAGAGTGTTGGTTTTACTTGGGAGAGTGAAGAGGAGGACAGGACCTTCTTTGGAAGTCCCTGCAGCAAGCCTTTTGAGGCTGGCCTGTCATTTGTTCCTGTCTTGCCTTTCTGGAGTCCACAGACGCTCTGCCTTCCAAACACCCTGACAGCATGCAGGTCTCCGACTTGCCTAACCTCGAAGCTGTGGAGCGCTGGTAGAACCTTCAACGGTCTTGTGGCAGCAAAGGATCTTTGTGTCTTTCTCCTTCCTCTTTCGCTTTCAACCCCCCCCCTTTGTGTTTTCCTCTCCAGGGAGCCCCATCTTTTACTCTTCATCCCCAAAGAGCTCTCCAAGGACTCATCTGCAGTGGTCTCGGCTTATTGCCTCGTAAGAAAAATTCTGTCACTCTGTACCTTTCAAGGAAAACTATCAGCCCAAAAAAAGTTTAGGAAAAAAATTCATTATCTTTAATGGGATTTTGTTACCAGCCCAAGCCAGGAGGGACCAGAGTTCCCAAGAAATCTAAATTAATAAATGCCCTACCAAGAGGTGGTGGGGGGGGCTGGCCAAACTGAGATATAATTTATTTTTGAGCTTTGCCATGAAGGGCGAGAGTCTTAAAAGAAAACCTAAAATGCCGTCTAGCTAGGAACAAAGATTTAAGGCATCTGTGAGAACCCCAGGACTGTTTGGAATCCTTTCTGAGCAAAGTGGAAATATTTGGATGAGTGAAACGGCTGCTCTCTTTTAACTGGCATCTGGTTGATGAGGGACCGCTATCTACGACCATGGGAGGGTTGTCAGGAAAATCAGCATAAAGAACATTTCACTAACAAATTCCTAATTTCATCTGCGCCAGCCACAAAACTTATTGTACTCATTTCGGCTCTCGAACGAAAGAGCAACTGGCGGGTACCTTTGGGGTCTCAGAAGAAGATTTAGAGAGGTTTGTTAGTCTATTAGAAAGCAGGGGGAGTGCGTGGCTCTTTCCTTCGGCTGTAAACTCCAGAGGAGTCTATTAGAAACTCTCCGTGTAGAGCGCGATCTCCTTCCCCTTTGATTCAATCACCCAGAGTCATTAGGCTGGTTGAACACCTCTTCAGACTGTGCGCTGTAAATAATTAAAACCTAGAAACACGTGCGGTCACCTGATGTAGCCCCAAGAGGAAGTGGTGATGCAGAGGATGTCTGCCTTTGTGCCGAGCTTCTCGCCCGTGGCCAGGATTTAAAAACTGCATCTCCCATCCCAGTCTGGTTCTCTAAGCAACAGCCCCTCCTTTCAAACTAGCGTCATCCTGGCCTTTGCTGCACCCAACAAGCGCCACCAAGTGAATTCTGAAACTAGAACCCACCCCCTAGGCCAGCTGTTCCTCTTGATGTTATGTTTCAAGACGACACCTCCAGTCTTCAGGCCACTGAGTGTGGCAGGTGGCATTCTCCAAAAAGGACCATGTGTCAGTTTCCTAGGCTGCCATAACAAATTACCGTAATCTTGGTGGCTTCAAGCTACAGAACTGTATTCTCTCACAGTTCTAGAGGTCAGAAGTCCCAAATCAAGGTATCAGCAGCTCCCTGCAAAAGAGCTAGAGGAGGTCCTTCCTCGACTCTCCCTGTTTCTGGTGGCTCCTGAAATTCCTCGGCTTGTGGCTGCATAACTCCAATCTCTGCCTGTCTTCACAGGGCCTTCTCTTCTGTGTGTCTGTCTCCTCTGTGTCTGTGTCATCTCTTTTTATGAAGACATCAGTCATTGGATTTAGGGCCCACCCCAATCCAGTACTACATCTGCAAAGACTCTATTTCCAAATAAGGTCACATTCTGAGATCCTGCATAAACACAATTTTGGGGAGATACCATTTAACCCAACACAGGCTACAATACTATTTCCTACCCAATATGCGCTTCCAGAACCTTGCCACTATCTTTCTCCCCTTGAATTGGATGGGCCTTTCTGATGGCTTTAATTAGCAGAGAACAGCAGAAATGGTGCTGTGAGACTTCTGAGGCTAGGTCATTAAAGACATACCGCTCCTGCCTGCCTCTCTCTCCTGTGATGCTTGTTCTTCGGATGAGCCACCATACTGTAAAGGATCCCAAGCAGAGGGAACTACGTGGAAAAAAACTGAGGGCCCTCACCCATCAGCTCCAGCTGAGCTCCCAGTGACCACCACCACCAAGGTGTCAGCTGTGTGAGCAAACATCTGGAAAGAGTCCTCTAGCCCTCAGTCAGATGCCCAGACCGATGCTGCATGGAGCACAGAAGAAACTCCCCTGCTGCTGAGCCCTGCACACATTGCGTATTTATAGTCAAAATAAATAATTGTTGTTTTAAGCCCTAAGTTTTGAAGTGGTTTTTAATATCTGGAACACAGAGTTAACATCTTCAGAGCATTGTAACTTTTCTCTCTTACCACAGTGCCCTCTTTATGCCTCTAACTAGTCCACAAGTTTCTTCCCTTCCTTCTGCCCCCCCCCCCCCAAGCTGGGCACCTAGTTATTCCTTTCTGGATCACATGCTTCGCATGTTGACTGGCCTCTGGACTTCGGTCCTCCCTTTCTCCGTTCTACCAAATGATCTCTGTAGAGCATTTTGGTCTTGCCACTATCTTGCCCAAACTTTATTTGTGGCTCTCCATTGCTTAGAGCCTTCCCCTGGTTCCTTAACTGAGAGGTAATGCTTCCTTAATATTAGGCCTCAGTTTCCCTTTCCTGCCTCATCTCCTACACATTCGCCATAAGGATTCTATCCTTCCGACAAATCAGACTATTCTCTGATCCAAATACATCTCTTCCAAGAAGCCTCCCCAAGTCCTTTAGCCCAACATGATCTTTGCTTTCTTTTGAACTCTTCTTACATCCTCTCCAATCAAGTCAAATGACTTGCAGCTCTGTGACCACACCAAACTTTCCCTTGCCTCCTGGCCCTTACGTGTGATACATGTTTTTCCTTCACCCTTTTCCACCAGACTCACACTAAACTTCCTACATCAACTCAGTATCATTTTCTTTTGAGAATTTTTCTGTGATCCACTTGGTCTGGCTTAGTTATCCTAATGTATGGTTACCCTGGGCCCAGAATGGATCCCATGTCTATCTCTGTGGCTGTGGGAGGGCATGGGCTGAGACTTTAACTCCTGCATCTCATGCATCCAGCCCATAGAGAGTGTTCCATAACTGTGTGTTGAATGACTAAATGTTGAATACATGAGGAATTCACTTTCTAGAAAGATCTCAAAGGCTTTTCAACATGGATTTATAGGAAAATGATCTGGAAATAAGCTTTTGCTTAGCCATTCAAGGTTTGTGGCTGTATTTCAAATTCCTTGAGTTGATTTTTGGGCTTAGCTCCAGGTAAGAGAACTTTGTGAACACACTTTCCTTGGCCCCCAGTCATAATTTTGGTAATGAAGAAATGTTTTTACTGGAAGGCAATCAATTTAGCATTTTAGTAATTATTCTTCATGCAAAAATCTTATTTCTTCAACAGAGGTACAGATTCTCCAGTGTTGGGGAGGGGCTGCACATTTTAATCCTTTTGACTCTCTCAGAGCCCCTCTCTAGCCCCTCATTGTTTATTCAGCAGATTTTTGTGGGGAGATTAACTAACTCCCCAAATCGCTGTCGATTTCTTTTGGAAAAAAAAACGCCTGTTTTTGTTTGTACCAATCTACAAAGCTGCTTCTTTCCTTTCAATGGATAATGATGCTCTTAGACTTGAACTGTTGGAAGACGTGAATTCTACGGAGAATTGCATTGTGGGAGGAATTCCCCACTTCACATGTTTTAACTTGTCTTTCCTTTCGGGGACAGAATTGTGAACCCTGAGTTTCCTGGGATGTCATTATACATCCTGGGATTTAATCATCCAAGACTTGCCTCCTCCCAACCCCTAAAGTGTCCTTGGGGACCATGAAGACATTACTGTGAGAGAGAGGTAAGCTCTTTAAAACATCCCAGTTTTAAGCTGTAGAGTTAGATGACCTCTCTTAGGCTCTAGTATTAAATCTGAGACTCTTGAGAGCATTTGCTCAGGGAATCCATCATCCTTTTATTTTGTATTTCCTGGGTCTCACTCAGTGTTATGACTCTAGGGGAAAAAAATACCACGACTAGTACTTGAAATGTTGGCACCTATAGCATCTTGAGTTAATGTTACTTGCAGCTTTATCCAGGAACAATTCTGCCATGAAATACTCAGCTGTAAAAGAAACGAGACTACTGAGAAGAATTCTTTTGAGTGTCTCTGGCATGCAGAGAGGCGATGGGGATCTGTGTGTGTACGTGTGGGAAAGTGAGGGGAGATGATAAATAGTGTGCTACCGCTCCTTTAAGAGCATGTCCTTTTATTCCTGACACTTCAAAAGACACTGTCAAAAAGATGTTTTACTGATTTGACTTTCTGTACAGGAAAACGTGCAACAGTTACCTAGTAAGTGGTTTTATAGGGAGTTTCACCCACACGTTATAATAAACTGAGCCCGAAGATAACATATCTTTTGTGCTTTTACAGTGCTTGGATGATAACTGTGAAAAATTATCTAGTGGAGGTTAGCAAACTGTACCTGTGGTCTTTTTCTCATGACCTCTGTATGATAAAGTTTACTATCTTGGAGCATGATGCATTGTCAAATAATAGGTTTGCCTGTCTGGCCAACAAGAAGTAATTGAGGAGTGTTATAGTTTTACAATCCATGTTTCAATGACTCTGCTGCTTTTGAGTTGTTAGACCTGAACAAAATGGGTCAATGTTGAAAGAATAAAGTTTTTTTTCCTCTCTCTCCATCCCCCACCTCCTACCTTCTTTATGGAGGTGTTTTGAAAGGGAGGGATGGATGGGCTATGGGCCTTGGCTATGATGATTCTCTGCCTTAGCATCCCTGGCTTTCAGTGTGTGGCTTGAGGTGGCAGACCTTGGTCCCAGTTTAATGACAGAGAGAAAATTTGCATTTGACTTAGCAGCAAATATCTATTGAGTACCCTTGGATGCCTTCCATCCTTGGACGGAAAACAAGCTAATTTTGGATTAGAGATTCTTTGGACCTCATATCTATGTCTTGAAAAAATGATTTCCCGTGCACATTCTTAAGACTTGTTGGGAGCAGATCAAAATTGGGTTACCTGGATGGTCTAAGACAGGTACCATATTAAGGAACGTTTGATTTTGCTACATTCCATTTGCTTTGGGGCTCGGTCCTGCCCAGCATTTTATAAAGTGTGTTCCATATAACATTAGTTCCACAAAATGCTTTGTGGTGAAGTGAGTTTGGGAAACACTGCACACCCAACCTAAGCCCTTATTTTAGTGCTTCATGATGAACATTTGCATGTTAAAGGCTTGAGATCCAATAGCAGAGAAGCACCTTAACTACAGCATTTCCCAAAGATGATCACACAAGCCCACTGCACCCCCAGCATCCTGCAAACCTAGTGTGCTCTACAATGTATTTGGGAGAATGCTGAAACACTGAGGTTTTGGTGATTTATAAATACAGCCATCATTCTTTTCAGAAAGAGAGCCGTGAGGGGTCAATCACTGCTTAACACCCTCCCCCTCCCCAACACGCACAACATATACACATACGTACTTGCCTTAGAAATGTTTTTTCAATAGGGACATTACAATTAAAAATTAAGAGTTTTCTCCATGCATGGAAAGAGTTATTCTACCATTGTGGGAGCCAAGGATATTTTTGGGAAAATAACTTAAGATAAATAACTAGGATGCATTTTTCTATGGGAATGTTTGATGGACTTACTGTGTTTGCTGATGCATGGTAGTTGCTAAAAATTCAGGGAGGGGATAAAGAACTGGTATCCAAAATATGCAAAGAACTTTTAAAACTTAACAATAAGAAAACAGCTGAATTAAAAATGGACCAAAGACCTTAATAGACACCTCAGAGCCAGCAGGGAAATAAAAATTAAAACAACAATGAGATACCACTATGCACCTATTAGAATGGCCAGAATCTGGAACACTGACACCGAACGCAGACAAGGATGTGGTGCAGCACAAACTCTCCTTCACTGCTGGTGGAAATGCGAAGGGCTACCACCCTTCGGAAGACAGTTTGGTGATTTCTCACAAACTGAACATACTCTTTCCACATAATCCAGCAGTTGTGCTTCTTGGTATTTACCCAAAAAGAACAAAGAAATTATATCCACACAAAAACCTGCACACAAATATTTCTGGCAACTTTATTCACAATGGCCAAAGCCCAGAAGCAACCATGACATCCTTCAGTAGGTGAGTAGATTCATAAACTGTGGTACATTTAAACAATGGAGCATTACTCAGCACCAAAATAAGGTGAGCTATCAAGCCATGAATAGATATGAAGGAATCTTAAGTGCATATTATCAAATGAAAGAAGCAAATCTGAAAATGCTACATACTATTATATTATATAATTCCAACTATACGATGTTCTGAGAAAAGCAAAACTATGGATACAGTAAAAATATTAGTGGTTGCCAGGGATTGGGGGGAGGGGATAAATAAAAGATGCGCGGAAGATTTTTAAGGCAGTGAAAATACTCTGTATGACACTATAATGATGAATACAGGTTAGTACACATTTGTCCAAACCCATAGAATGTACACCAAGAGTGAACCCTATGTAAACTATGCACTTTGGGTGATAATGACGTGTCAATGTAGGTTCATCAACTGTGACAAACATGCCCCTCTGGAGGGGGAGTTGGTGATGGGGGAGGCTATGCATGTGTGGAGGCAGAGGGTGTATGGGAAATCTCTACCTTCCCCTCCATTTTGCTGTGAAATTTAAAATTGGTCTAAACAAAAAGCCTTAGAAAAAAATGCAGGAAGGGGCCTGCTGGGTCTGAAAGAGAATCTACTCTAAAAAACAACAGTGTTAAACGAGATTAGCCAAATTCCACAACAGGGCTCCAGGGCCCAAGGGGAGCAGCGGCCCTTCTCTGGCCTGCTGCTCACCACCTGCGGGTGGCCTCCTAGTGGTGGCATCCCCCCTGCAGAGGCAAGGCTGTGTGTGTAACGGAGAAGGAGCCCTAGCCGCGCTTTGGGACACCTTTAAAAGATTCTAACAGAAGGTAGAACATCTGTTAGATAGTCCAGCAAACAGTGACAGCAACAGGTCCTCAGAGAGTGTGACTCAGAAGTCAAGGAATGGACAATGGCTTGTGCAGTGGTCTGGGGGAGTACAGAGAGGGCCTGTGAGATGATCCGTGGTAGCTGTACGGCACGTGGGAAGCGGACAAGGGGTTGGGAATCCTGAAAGAAGGCCTTGGGGCTAACAGAAGCTAGCTCTACTGTATTAATAGGATTTAGCTTTACTCACAGGGTCAAGTCCACGGACATCTTTCCCTTTACTCAAGTGATTATATGCCTGGCCAACTGTTTGAGACAGGAGAGACAAGCACCTCAGGGAGTGCAGCTGGGACGTCATACAAGAACCCATAGGACGGTTGTATTAGTTATCTATTGCTATATAACAAATTACTCCGAACCTTAAAGACTTAAGGCAATAGTTAACATTTATATCTCGCAAAGTGGGTCAGGAATTTGGGAGCAGTTTAGCTGGGTGATTCTGTCTCAGAGACTCTCAAGAGGTTGGCTGGGGCCAGAGGATCCACTTCCAAGACGGCGTCCTAACCAGGCTGTGAGCAAATTCCTCAGTTCCTGGCTGGCTGGTGGCAAGAGGCCTCAGTTCCTCAACATGTACATCTCTCCTTAGATCCGCTTCAATGTCTTCATGATGTGGCGGCTGGTTTTCCCCAGACGGAATGGTCCACGAAGAAACAAAGAAGAGGCCACAGGGCCTTTTATACCCCAGCCTTGGAAGTCACCCAGCACCACTTCACTATGTTCTCGTTGTGAGAGTCAAGTGACTAAGTTCGGTCCACGCTTAAGGGAAAAGATATTAAGCTTTGCCTTTTGAGGAGAGAAGTGTTAAGGAAATTGTGGACATAATTTAAAACCCCACAGGGATGGCTCACTTGTATTTAACCCCCTGAAGAGGTTAAAGGGTTAACAAGAGTTTCAGGAAGGTCTTTATTTGGAGAAAGGTGTGGATAGATTTGCTGGCCTGCACAGAAGTGAAATCTATTGTGAGTCATAGAAATTCTTTTTAATTTATTTTGAAATCAAAAGATGGGCTCCAGACATGACTGCTTGTTAAATCGGATGAAATTAAAAATAGCTTAAACGTTTGGGAAGAGGGGGGAGATGATTAGTTCTCAGGGTATATGAAATGTCCTCACACGAGAAGGGAGTCAGCTATCGGGAAGGGCTGCTTTGGAAAACATATGCTGTGTCAAACTCCGCCAGCAGATGCAGACTCGGCTGCTAAAGTTAGCTCCCTGAGAACGGAGCTGGATGGGCTGCCATCACAGATGTCTCTGCAACCAGCACCCGAGACAAATATAATTCTTACCACTGGAAAGCGGGGCCCCCACAAGAGCCTTCTCACCCTGGTGGAAGAGTGGAAGGGAGGCGCAGAGGCAGATTTATGACCCCAAGTGCTGACTCTTCTGTGATTCTTGAGGAGAACAGATGATTTTTTAAAGCCACGAGGTGTCCCGGTGTTTTGCATTTCTAAATTTGAGAATCCCTCATAAGGTGAATTCTTGTTACTTGAAGCGGAACCCATGCTATGCAAAATTCAAGGCCTGATTGGGAAGGTTTTGAAATGTGTATTTTGAGATTTATAGTCCTGAAATGTTGGAAGCAGAGGCGATGAGATAAGTGAGGAGGAGTTAGAAAACTACAATAATGGGAAATGATTTAAATGATTTTGTTAATGCAGAAACCAGACAGAAGGGGTTTCATGAAGGGGACCCAGTTTCATGGCAGATGACAGATGATGTTCGCAGGCTGAGCTTCCAACACATTACAGAGCGGGATTTCTTCAAAGTGGGTTTCATGGAATTTAGTCCACGGGGAGCTTGCACCAGAGAGGATTCTCCGAGAAGTAAAGCTGAGGAATAATGTAAACAGTTTCCCTCTGAGAAACTCACAGGGCACACGTCAGCATTTCAGTGGCTCTGAGAAGCCCTTAGATGAAGGAACCTGTTAAATTTTGCTTAGCTCCTTAGTCCCCATGTAACCATGGATTTTCGCCCCTCTCTAAATTCCATTCATTTCCAGCTCCTACTGCTATCCCGTTCGAATGTCAGCTTCACAAGGGCAGGTCTTTGTTTTACTCGTGGTTACAGCTCCATGGCCCGGAACTGGGCCTGGACCTGTTCACTGTGCAGTGACAGTGCTTAAGCTTCAGGACACCCCTTCCAAAGCCCCGTACCTAACTTTGCACTCAGTTCTGTGTTCTTTCCCTTAAAGCGGTCCTCCACAGTTGTTGTGCTTCAGGCCCCGCACAACTTGGATCTGCCCCTCCATGGAACACACGAGGTGCTCAGCAAATACTTACTTATTGAGTGAAGGAATGAACAAATGGGCACCATGAAACCAGTGTGCCTCAGAATGCACACTGGGAAACACCATCGCGGAGA
>PVKM010011019.1:0-11499 GCA_004027735.1 Carollia perspicillata
TGCACTTCTCAGATTTTTAATGTTATCCTCACATGGTGGAAAGCCTAAAAATTAATCTTAGGAAATAATTGCAAGTACATACAAAGATTGTATAGGAAAAATATTCATCTCAGCCCAGTTTATATGGGAACAAAAGAAAACAACTTGTGCAACAGAGGAATAATGAAATAAATTATGGCATATTCATACAATGTAAAACTCTGCAGCCATTAAAAATTATGTTGGGATTCTTGGTAGATAGCAACAGTGGTGGCGCTTTCTGGAAATGTCCTAACTATCTCTATAAAAACTGAGAAACTTAAGATAGCAAATCTAAAAACCTATGAACAATGTTTACAAAAAACGAGCTATCATAGTACTCCTAAGAAACCCCAAACACAAGCTATGGACCTGCAAAGTATTGGCATCTGCAGAGGAGGAAGCAACAGGGCATCGGACTGACCTAAAAACCCCAAAGCAGTAAACCTGTACCTAATGGAAATCTAGGACAGCGAATTTGAGAAAGGCACCTGGGTCTGCAATAAGATATGAAGGGCTGGAGTAGTCTGAACCCTGGAACTCTCAAAAGTAACCAAGCAAAGCGCTACATTAAGAAGAAACAACTTGGAACAGAATCCCAATTGAGCGGAATGGTGGAGACAAAGGATAAAGAAGGTCCAGGTACAAATGGAAGAGAATGAGAGCCAGGGGAAAGAAAAAACTTCCACTTTACAGACTCATCAGAAGAGGGAACTCTAGAGCCATGAATTTAGACATACTACCTTAAACCACTCCTTACTTTTAAGTTCAGGAAAAGAAATTTCACATATTAGTAAAAAGGAACAATACAAAAGGACTGAATCTAAATCTCACACAAAGTTATTATAAGGAAAAAAGGAAAGTACAGAAAAGATAACCAGGAAGATTTACCTACAAAATGGATGGGAACTATACCCCACTTTATCAAAACAAGCCAAAAGACATAAAACAAGAACAATATAAAACAAAATTAGAAAATCTCAACAATCAGATAATTAGAAAATTTTAAAAAGCACTTTAGAAATGAAGACCAAACTAGAAAAAATACAAAAGCGAGTAAACAGCCAAGTATATTATAAAAGAAATAGAAGGTGAAAAGAAGGAAAGTTTGAAAATCAAAAGGAAATGCAGATAAAACAAATAGGAAAAAAAAAGCAAAATCCAACATGATTACAATAGAAGTTCCCAAAGAAAAGCAAAGCATGAGACTAAATATTAAAAGCTATAATTAAAGAAAACTTTCCTGCCCTGGCTGGTGTGGCTCAGTTGACTGAGTGTCAGCCTGCGAACCAAAGGGTTACTGGTTTGATTCCCAGTCAGGGCACATACCTGGGCTGTAAGCCAGGTCCCCTGTTGAGGGTACATGAGAGTGTTTCTTTCCCTGTCTTTCTCCCTCCCTCTTTCTAAAAGTAAATAAATAAATAAAATCTTTTTTTTAAAAAAAAAAACAACTTTCCTGCAAGTTTACAAAAACTGTTTTTGAGTAACATTATTGAAAGGATATATACTGCATACCTGAAATAGTTGACCCAGAATGATCAACACCAAAACACTCTAGTAAAATTACTAGGTGTAAAAATAATAACTAAAAAATAAAATATACTGCTACTACTACTACTAATACTACTAATACTACTTTGGGCACCCAGGCAAAAAGATCAAGTTACATATAAAGGGAATAAAAAACCCAAACCAGACTGGGAGCCATCAGGCTTTTATTATAGCAATGCTTTATGCCAGAGGTAAATTGAGTAATATATTTAAGAAACTCAAGGAAATAAAATATGTGCTAGGATTTTATATCCAGTCAAAACGATTTTCAAGTGTAATATCCACAACTGTTTTCAACATTCAGGAATTCAGGAAATGCTGTTCCCCACAGCCCTTCCTGAAGAATTTACTAGAGAATGAGTTTCAGATACCCACAGTGACCAGAGAGGGAAAGAGCAGGGGAAACGCAGAGGCGAGGCAGCCATCCTCCCGTGGAAAGAGCACAAACCTGAAACTGAAGACCGTGACCTGGGGGATACCGCTGAGCTGCTGGACCAGCCCTCATCTGCCTACCTCTGGAATTTGTGTTATGTTAAAAAGAACCCCAAAAACGAATCTCATTTTTTTTAAATCAGAAGAGTAATATCTGGTGATATGAAAATCTGTTTATGGTATGTTAAATGAAAAGAGCACATTATAAAACAGCATGATCTCATTTTCTAAGGAGAATACACGTATAAGTATAAACACCAAAATGTCAACAGCAATTTTCTCTACAAGGTAGGATTATGTGGATTTAATTTTTCTAGGCGCTTTGCTTTATTTTCCTCATCATTCCTGACCCAGAAATGAAGCCGTGCCCTAACAGTGTCTCTCTGGCAGTGAGGCCCAGACTGCGTTAGCAGGCATGGAGTTTCACGCTGCAACGAGTTGCACTGTTATAATTCTAACACATTCGGCAAAATCTCCAAAGTTAGAACTGCAAGTAAAAACAAAATTGCACCTTCTGCAACACTTTCACATTTGGGAATATGTGACTATGAATTTGTCTTCTCTGGACAGTTCAGTATTAAGATCATTTGGTTTGGAAAAAGAAAGAAAAGAAAAACATCCCTCTATTAAGTTCAATTAAGTTTCTGAATCCATCCACATTTTAGACTCTATTGAACAAAAATGGGAATCAAACAATCTATACAAATTTTAAAGTACTTTTTTTTTAGTTTTGAAAATTATAAATTATGTTTTAAATTATAACTAAAGTAATATATAGAAAACCTACCAATGAGCCAAAACCTAGGGTCCAAAAATGCTCATTTCGGACTTCCAAAACTCCATCCAAGGTCGATACCTGATCAAAAACACAGAAATGGGGTTGTTTTTACCTGACATATCTGACACAGTCCCGTCCCACTATGCATGGACTTGCTCTTGGCCTGGACATGACATGGCCAAGCTCTGCATGAGGACACTCATTAGCCAAGCGAAGTCCCAGACCACCCACTTAATCAATGAGCCAAAACCAAGGGTCCAAAAATGCTCATCTCAGACTTCCAAAACTCCACTTCTGCTTGTTCAGTGGAGCAAAGGCCTGCTCCCCCAGTTTCCTGTCTGCACCAGTCCTTTCGAAGTCAGGTCTTTGCACCCTCCCACCCCACCTTGTTCAACAGTGTGTGGTCCTCTTCATTTTGTCAATATGGCATACATTTATACCCAGCACTTGTGCTCTCAGTGGTTTTCCTCCTCTCTCATTTCTTTCTCTGAACTCTCTTTTAACAAATTTCTGCACAACAATGCATGTTATCTGGATGCAGGGCCCACAGAAATTCCCAGGACAGATGCGCAGGGCGTGGCCCCTGGCGCAGTAGCGCAGGCTCCACCAGCTGAGACAGTGGCCAGCTCTATTGGTCAAAGTGGCCTTGGTAATACCAACAACCAATAGTTTAAAATACCCTCCACATCCAAATAATTCAATTATCTTATTCCTTCATTAGTTAACAGGTATAAGTTTATAACAATACAAAATATAAACACCCAAGATGTTAGGGGGTGAAGCAATGGACAGATTAAAATGGGCTTTAACTTACTCAACCCCCTAGGTGTGAATATGAAATCATAAGAATCACAGCATTTATACAGGTAGTAGGGTGGTCCTTAGACCATCACCTTCCACATTTATAGCAAGTGAATTTGGTCTCCAGACCGAACAATTCCTCAATCTTTTGTCACTGTTATGTCCCCTAATGAGTTAGGAACACAAACTCCCTTTAAGTCTAGATAGGGTTGAATAAAGTATTATTTGTATCCACTCTTTGCATCTCTAATTATAAGTTTAAATGATTTTATTTATCAGTCCATCTTACCTCTCTGATAAGTTTGTCCAACTGACCTATAACATGAGGTGGTGTTGTCTGGGGAAAAAATAAAATATGTATCAAGGGAGATTTTTGCAACAATGGTCCAGAAACTAACAATATTGCGTGTCATACCAAACTCTGCTTTGTCTGACATGTGCCCTACCCCGATTAGGGAAGAGAGGTTTCAACTGCCCCCGGCAATGGGGTGACATCAAGAGACAGCTCATGCTCTTTGCAGTTCACAAAGCAGCTGCTGCCGCTAGGACCAAATAAGGCTTAAAGAATCAACCAATCAAAATAATCAATCAACAAAAAAGTCCGTAAGAAGGTAACATTTTGTATAGAGCATAGCACTATACAACTATTATTGTATTGTTGTTATGGGCCCTTAAGACCAGGACACGACCCGTAAGTTCCAGAAAGGGCGTGAGGCATGGACAGAAGGAAGAGCCGTGTGCAAGCACACGTCCAGTGCTGGGAGACCATCTCTCCACGCCAGTTCTTGTCCACAGGTGTTCCCATTACGTCAGTAAGTAATAATCTGCCATTTTAACTTTAAGCATGAAATTTAAAATTCTCATTGATTCAACCACAGGAAAAAAGAAAACAATCATAAACATTCTACAATAGCCTGATTATACAATAAATTTACACAAATTTATTAAAGGAAAATAAATATCTAAAAAAATTAAGTAACATTGTTCTCGTTTGAAACATTATCAGAGGCAATCTTTTACATCTTTTGATTTTGTTTTATATTACAAATATAGGAAAATTTGTGCCTATTTTATGGGCCAATGTAATTTCATCTAGTTCTTAGTATAAAACTTCAGAGGTTATTATTTGGCTTCATTTCCAATAGGGCCCTCCAACAGCTACATGTTTCACAGTCCAGTGGAAGAACATACACAATTTTATCACCTGGCGGAAGAACGGGGCTAGGTTCACATGCACACTGAAAGACCCTTACCTGAAGTAACACTTTCCCGCTGTACACACTCATGGGGTACATAGTGCCGAATGTCATCAGAGCAATGGCTATGGCAGAGGCAGTGTCTACAGCAAAATAATTACTAAAAGGAAAAAACAACTCTAAATCACAAATGTGTGCCTCACTCGGCTGCTGACTGTTGAATTTACCAAACATTAATTACCTAAAGCAAAGGACTATTTTATCACAAGTGGTCACTAATGGCAATGCGAGCATCTTGAAGGAAAACAAAGAATTTTCCAAATCCTTTCTCTCCAGAGTTAAGTGGAAAAAAAACCTAATAATTATGTTAATTAATGTGAAGAAAGATGATGAAGATAAAAAGTGAGCATTTCTCCACTATCTATTTTTAGTCAATCTACTTGTCAACTAGAAAGATTTCATATATGTTTACTTGTTGCAAGAAATAAAACCCTTCAAATAGTAATCTTTGATACAGACACTAATAGAGCTCATCAGTGATTATATTAATTTTCCTATAAAAATAACTTTCAAGTATTTACTATTAAAATTTTGAAAATTGTCCATGAATTTTATAAGGTATTTATTGTTTTATTTTTAGAAGAATCTCCTTTTTTTAGATTTAAAAAGTTTATTTATTTATTTATTTATAGAAAGAGGGGAAGGGGAAGAGAAAGAGAGGGAGAGAAATATCAATGTGTGGTTGACTCTCACATGGCCCCCACTGGGGACCTGGCCCGCAACCCAGGCATGTGCCCTGACTGGGAATCAAACTGGCGACCCTTTGATTCCCAGCTCTTGCTCAATCCACTGAGCTACACCAGCCAGGGCTACAAACTTTTTCTTATAGCAACATTGTGACTGAAGTGCAACACCCCGACAACAGTTCAGACTGCCCCATTAAAATAGACCAAAGTGCCGATGGCTACAAAGCACACTTTTAACTTTTTCCCACGTGCTGGGAATAGAAATATGAGTAAGGCATAGCTCCTGCCTTTGAAATAGCAGGAGGTACAACGTGGAGAATGTAATACAGTCCTCTGCGAGCAAAGAAGTCCCTACAGGGAATCACGGATGCACAAAGGAGTGAGTGTGGAGGCTACTGGGGGAGAGGTAATCCAGAAAGACTAAATATAAAGAGGTGGCATTTGAGCTAAGCCTTCAAAGAAGAGTGAGGTGATAGAAGGAAGATAGTGTAGACAGTGAAAGCAGAATGAGCACGGCCCTGGCCAGGTAGCTCATTTGGCTGGAGCACAGTCCTGACACATCAAGGTGGCACGTTCGCTCTCCCGTCACGGCACACAGGAGAACCAACCAGTGAATGCACAAATAAGTGGAACAGCCGTACAAGTTTCTCTCCCCCATCCTTGCTCTCGAAAATCAATAAATAAAAAATTTTAAAAAATAAAACAGCATACAAATCTTGATGCAGCAACAAAACTAAAAACAGTTAAGATAGATGGCTGGTAAGGTTAATAGGGGCTTTATTATACTAATGACTTTTATTTTTTTTAAATATGCAAAGGAGAGTATTTTGCTTTTGGGTTTTTAAAAGGTTTTATTTATTTATCTTTAGAGAAGGGGGAAGGGAAGGAGAAAGAGAGGGAGAGAAACATCAATGTGTGAGAGCTATATTGATTGATTGCCTCTTGTACGCCCCCAACTGGGGACCTGGATGGCAACCCAGGCATGTGACCTGACTGGGAATTGAACCAGTGACCTTTTGGTTTGCAGGTCAGCACTCAATCCATTGAACCACACCAGCCAGGGCAAAAGGGAATATTTTGAAAAAGAAAAATATGTCTGGCATTGAAATTTTGAATGATCACATTAGTAGGAAAATAGTGGACAACCAGAGATGTGTGAGAATGAAAAAGTAAAAGACCAAAAGAAGACTATTCTAATTAGGCCAAGGAAATGATGATACAGGTCTCATCACTAATAGTTTGGAAAGCAGCAACGAGAATGAGGAGGGGACCGATAAATAAATACTAACAGTAAAACTAAACAATACTACACTGTAAGACCGTTTATAACAGCTAAGACATGGAAACAGGAATATTATACAGTCATTAAAAAAGGGAAATCTTGCCATTTGCAACAACATAAATAGACCCTGAGGCTATTAAGCTAAGTGAGGTAAGTCAGAGAAAGATAAACACTGTATGGTCTCATTAATATCTGGAATATAAAAAAATCAAACTCAGAATAAACAGAGAATAGATCAGTGGCTGCCTGAGGCAGCAGCGTGGGGTGGGGAAGGGTGAAGGGGTTAAAGGAATAGGGGAAAATAGGTTCCACTGAGGTGGACATGAATAGAAATCACTAAGATAAGTCTTTTGAATTCAATATAGATCTGGGCTAGAAATAAAGGTTTTGGATACATACAAAAGTAGTAAATAAAAATGAATAACTATGCCATTTCCTAGGAGAGTATACAAAACAGTAAAAACAAGACTTTAAAGACAGATTCCAATTAACACTAATATTTAATGGGTACGTAGTCAAAGAATTACATGTCCTGAAATGTTAAGCTTAGAGCAGCTGTAAAGTCTATTTCCTCAAATGCTTGCTTTTTAAAAAAATTGCTTCACGCCCACTTCTCTTCCCGCTTTCGGGAATAGCAAGCTATTGCTCATTTCTCTCTTACTGTCCTCTTTTGTTCCACTCATCAGGCCGGCAGACGGCAATTAATTTGGCACTGCAGATTGGAGTGGAAAATACTTATTGAATACGATCCCCTTTTTTCAGAGAAGACGTGTGAAGACAAGACATGGCCAAAGTTACACAGGTCATAAGCAAACACGCTGTGTGATTAACCCCCATCTGTCCCGGTGATGCCCTTACTAGTCAGGCCCCAGGAATGGAAACACACTTGACAGAAATGAAAAATACTTACTTAATTTCAATTAGCATATATGTAATACAAAGAGCAAAGGCTCCGGCAAGGTCAATCAAGACAAATGGATTCATTCGGGGAAGGAAGATACTGCTCAGCCCTGGAATAATTCCACACACGCTACGAGTAAAACAAACAAAAGCAGTATTCATCAGCAGAGCTCATGTGACACTGGTGAAACGCCAGTACAAGATGACTTGTATTTTAGCATAATTTATCTTTTAAAGAAAGCAAAGAAGATTTGGCAACAAACCTCTCTCACTCATAAAGGTCTTTCTTATATCATCAATTAAAAAGAAAAAGGAAGAGTAAGACTCTAATTTGTGAGATTAATGTATTAACCTCAGTGATGAACTGTGTCAGGTCCCACGACACATGCTTTCCTTGTGAATTCCTTTAAAACCATGTCTATTGTGAAACCCCGTGACATCTTACCTGTGACTCAGGTCCGCGACATGCTCCTGAAGCCAACTCGTGCTAGCAGCTTTAAGAAGAAAATACTTATATTATCTATCTGGAAGAATAAATCACTATCAGAAATACATGATTCAATTTTCAAAGTAAGTTTGGCAACAATTCACATAACATTACAAAAGGACGTTACTCCTCAAATACAGAACTTGCTTTATGTGTCTAAGATACTACAGCAAAAAGTTTCAACAATATATAGCTGCCCTGAAGGAATTGGTGAACTTACATATATCATTACTGCTACTCACCTGAAGTTCTGAAGGCTCTGTTACTGTAGAGCGGTTTCCTAAACAGTGTGCTGAGACTGGTTACACATACTCAGCTCTCGGAGGGCCGGGTGGGGACCTGGCTGCATCCAAAGACCCTCACTAGTTAGTGTCCCTGGACAAGTAACCTCCAGACTCAAGTATCCACTTACATTTATCCCAGAGTTCTGGGAATATTCTCTTTTTAATGTGTATTTTGATTAAAATAAAGAAAAAATAAAAGATTGACAAGCCTTGCACAAAAGCCCGTATAGTGGAACAGTTCAGAGCCGCCTCAGATGCCGGAATACCTGACTTCAAATTCCACCTCCGCCCTTAACTAGATGTGTGGCCTAGAGCAACTGACTTAACGTCTCAGAGCTTCAGTGGAAAATGGGATAATAAAACCATTTATTGCGTATGGTTACAGGGAGAATTAAATGGGCTATTCTGTGTAAAAGCATTTAGCACAATGCCTGCCAGATACTATTTTCCACTCAAATTTCAGCTAATGTCACAAACCTTGATGTTTTGGGGAACTTTCATTTCCAACTAATGAAAATACAAACTAACCTTTCTGGAAATAAATTTTGCAATATAGATCAAAGCCTTTAAAAATATTGTATTTTTAATCCATCTGTAATTTCTTCTCTGAGAATTTATCCTAAAGAATCATAAATCCATATAACATATTTAATACAAATAAGTTGATTAGAGCGCTATATGTAAAAGTTAGAAATGTATAAGAACAAATGTTTAAAAATACTCCTACGACAAAATATTATGAAAGCATTTTTTTCTTTCTTTTTAACAGAAGAAAATAAAAGTTTAATACATGTGCATGGGGAATTCACACAGATTAGATAAATCCATGAAAATTCTAAACACAGTGAAGCAACACAGGGTACATAAAACATTTCTGGACAGGGAAAGGGGGGATATGTGGTGTGACGTTTCAGAGGTGAGTGGGCACTTTGCAGCTAGTTGTGGGGAAGCAGAACACACCTGCTGGGCAAATCCTCGGGAGGTGACTTAGAAACAAGGGACACAGTGGGTGTCTAACTAAAACACCCTGGCCACCCTGGCCACAGTCCTCCCTAATTTACCATACTTGATTGAAATTGGGCTAAAGTTACAACCTAAATTCTCCTTCAGAGCAGGTTTCTCTGTCTGAATTTTTAAGGCAGGGAAGGGGTAGGGGTCAAAGGTTCTTTCTGAGTCCTTTGGTTTCTTAAACAGGTTAAATCAATATCCCAAAAATGCAGGGGAGCATTTTTTTCCAGAGTATTTAATGAGGTAATACTCCCGATACTGTAAATGAGGAAGAAAAGGCATAAAATTGTAAATCAATATAATTATAAGTAGGCGAAGATGTGCACAAAAAATAAAAGGGTAAAGCAGGTTAACAGATGTTATTTCAAGGTTGTTATTATCAGTATTCCTTTTCTTCTTGTATCTTTCTGATCTTTACAGAGAGATATTGTTTCTAAATATCTGTATCCTTTTAAAATTTCTGGCATGAGCATTACACTATTTTAATAACAATTTTTTTTTCAAAATAATTCTGGTCATAAACTTTCAAGTTCATGCAGTCAATTCTTAACTCTCATCCATACAAATATAACTCTGACTTCATGACACTCACGAAGCTGTTTAAACTTGAATGGGCATTTCGGAAAGTTTTCTTCTCTTGACTGCCCTGGCGTCTGAGTCTGTGAGCCCTGAAAAGACCCTGTGCTCTCTCTGCTTCAGAGTGCAGGTCTGTGCCCGCAGTCTGCTTCGTGTCTGTCTCACTTCCTCATCGGTCGGTGGTCAGCCCTTTGTGGGTTAGACCTCTGAAGTGAAAAATCAGTCTGTACTTTTAAAGATTTGAAAATAAAAGAATACTTCAAAAGAATAAAGTTTTGCTATTTTCAAATATATGCCCACCCACCATAGCCAAATAGAAGTACCTGAGAACTTATGTAATGAACAGAATTCAATTATTTTCAATGAACACATCAACTATTCTAAGTATCCTGATGCTTCTAAAATGCTCGCAATAGACTTTTTACAGGTAGGTTACACATCTAAAGTCTCATTCGTGCTATTTGGTAAATCTAACTTTTCATCCAATTTAATTTAATGTATGTCAGTCCTACCTGTTTTTAAGTAATAAAACTTGAACTAATTAGATTTTGTTTTATACATCTTGCCTTAAAGAAGACTTTGAAAACGTTTGGGGTAGTTCTCTCTTACCCTCAAAATGTATTTTCTCATTGATTTGTAAGTTAAAGAAACAAACAAAAGACTTGTTTTTATCAGAGATTAATTAAATTTTTTATTAACGACAAAAAACATACCTTCAGAGACATAAGCAAAAGGTTTATTCCGAATAGAAAGCATCGTGAACAGGTTGAAAGAAAGAGCCACAAAAGTACCGACTAACAATCTTCCCCTACAAAAGAACGACAATAACATTCGCCATCATTTTTTTCTTGGTATATCAACGTGTAATTTCAGCATGCAGAGACTGAGAAAGAGGTGGGGAGGTGGAGTTGACTGCTCCTATGGGTTGCTACAGCAGAGCCAGAATCTGGACTTGGTTTCTAGCCCTATAACCCATGTCCTGTGCACTGTTGCTCCAATAACACAGGACAAAACCAGACTCTCAGCATTAACAATGTCATCCTACAGGTAACTGCTGTTACAAATCTGTATACACGCTAATGGTATTTGGTTTATAGTACACTGGACAGGTCAGAAAGTCCTAAGTTAAACTGACCAAAATGAGTGAAGTCCATATAGTTGGTAACTATGTGGAAGATAATAACAATTCCATCTTTTCTGCAGGTGCTACTAAAAGATTTTGAGAATCAAATTTTACGCTATAGAAGAGCAGATGGGGCTGGCTTAGTGTGTCGACCTGGGCCTGGAAACAAGGAGGGACCTGAAGCCAGGGCAGAGGGGCCTTCGTCTGCAGTGTAAGGGAACAAACAAAGATGAAGAAGAGTCTTGGGATTTGGAAATTCTGTTTGTGCAATATCAATGAAATGTACTGCCACACTCTGAACTCGAATACTGGCCAAA
>PVKM010011019.1:11599-34217 GCA_004027735.1 Carollia perspicillata
GCTGGGATAGGGATAAAAGGCAGAAAACTGTACCTGAACAATTAAAATAAAATTAAAAAAGGCTTTATTAAACATATGGTTAACTCAAAAAATTCACAAAATCTTTAATATAACCAACTGTTGATCATCAGCAGTGGTGAGGCAAGGAGACTCACAAAATATCCTCGAAATGCAATGTTAATCTTTCTCTACCAAACCTGTTTCAATGGGTTTGTAGTTCTGAGCATTACAACACAGCTCACCAAATCCCTTCCTTTCACTCACACCTACCTATAATTGGATTTAGGAGCTTTAAAGAAGGTAATAAAAGAGGGTGAAACAAAGGGAGAAAAGTCTGAAACATGAAGAAATTGTACTATAAAACTCCAGCACTGCTCTTCCTAATTTGTATAACCTACAAAGCAAATTCTCTCACTAGGTTCCTTATGTTCCCAAAGATGGCACAGGTGGAATTTAGAATGACAGTAACGTCATATACAAACGTACCTTTCTTTTAATATAAAGAGAGCTCCCAACTGTGCCAAGACTGTAGAGGCAAATACAGCCAGGACTTCTAATCGTTCAAATCTGAAATCAGAAAGTTGATTAGATCAGCATTATTCTTTCAATCCACACACCAGCACTTACAGAACACATTTATATTCATTTATTCACTCACTCAATATACACTTATGCTTACTGTAAGCCGAACACTGTTAGAACAGATTATGGAGTTTCTAGAATGAACATCACAGATTAAAATAAGTGTCCATCTGTACAACATAGATTCCCAGGGACCCACATAGGGCTCTTATTTTTCTAATAATAACCATGATCCAATTAACAGCTAACACTTCATTGACTTACCCTGTGTTAGATACTGGCCAAACTGCTTAACATATTACCTCAATTAAACATCCCAACCTCTTAAGAGGGTTATTTTATCCACTTAGAAAGAGAGACAGAGAGAGGTAACAAACTTAAAAAACAAAGAGAAAAGTAACTGTTTAAAGTCGGATATCTAGCGCAAAAAAAAGAAAAAAAAATTAGGCAAGGAGCATTTGAGGCAGAGAGAATAGCTTGTACAAAGGCCTTAACCCAGGAATGAGTTATGCTCAAATCACGGAAAGACGTGGTATGGAGGGCATGCAAGTGATTATGTAGGCAGCTCACACAAGAGCTTTGTAAATGGGGGAAGGACTCAGGGTTTCATGGTAAGTACGACGGGAAACAACTGCATGGATGTGAGGAGACTGACGGCACGATTTAGGTTTAGAAAGGAAAACCTCTGTCTAATTTATGGGGAAATGGACTATGGGGGGTAAGAGCAGAACCATGGGGACCAGTTAGGACGATGGTCACTGGTTAAGGCAGGAAATGAAGAAGCCTGATTAGGATGGTGCTAGCACAGGTAGAAATGGGGGTGGAACAGATTCTGGATGTGTTTTTAGTTCACTTGACAAAACCTGCTGACGGACAGAAGTGGGTAGTGAGAGAATAATCTAAGGATAATGCCTAGAATTTTCTGCTTGAGCAACTGCATGTTGGTCTATTTCCTAAGATGGAAAAACTGTAGAGAAACAGGTTTTCGGGGTAGAAAACAAGAATTCTAGCCTAAGCCTAAGAAGCCAATTGGACATCTCAGTGCAGCTGTCGAGAAGGTAGTCTGAAATGAAAACAGACCTCAGAGCTGAAGAACTAGATTTTGGAAATATTATAGATTTTTCAAGCTATGTGACTGATTAAAATTCATCTGAATGCTTCATTTTATTGTTTGATTGCTCCCTCCTTTCCCATTCACTCTAAGCAAGAGGGCCAAAATGGCAGCTGTCATGTCCTTACTTGACCTTCTCTCCTGGCCACAGTAACTGATTTAAAGACTAACATCTGTTCCATCCCGGACCAATCAACTGTTCTTTCTCACGCTTTTCTGAACTAGAGCTAAGGAAGAGTCCTTCCCTTTCTAGGGTGAAGGTCAAAAGGGACGAGTTAGGGTCTGGCTGGGAGTTAATCATTTCAGCATAGTGGGAAAAAGTAGTCTGAGAAACTGGACATGACATGCAGAGAAAAGCAGGCCTGAGAAATAAGAGGGAGACAATGACTCAAGGGTCTAAACCCTACTCCAGTTATGTCAGTCTTCCTACATTTTGGTTACTAAACTACCCACGTCTCCATTTTGACCCCCAAACTAGTTTTGAGTTGGATTTCTGTCACTTAACAACTGAAAGCCTTGATCCAGAGTCACAGATTCCCATATACACATATCTGTACCTGATGACTGATTATCACAGTAACAGTCCAACCCTAGGAAATTTCAGTGACACTTGTATCTTCATTTTGCATTAACATCTTAGTTTACCTTGTCCCACAGTTTAAGTGATAAAAAAAAAAAAAAAACCCAAAAATCAAGCAAAATCCCTCCCTAATTTTGTTCAAGTAAATATAATCCCAATGAAGAGTATGGTGAGGAAGGGTAAGTTTGGTCCAAGAGTTTCTTCTTTTTTTTAATTTAAGATTTTATTTATTCATTTTTAGAGATAAGGAAAGGGAGGGAGAAAGAGGGAGAGAAACATAAATATGTAAGAGATACATGGATCAGTTGCCTCTTCACACCCCCAACTGGGGACATGGCCCGCAACCCAGGTATGTGCCCTGACTGGGAATCGAACCAGCGACTTTTCAGTTCCCAGACCGGCCCTCAATCCACTGAGCTACACCAGCCAGGGTGGTTCAGAAGTTTCTTTACCAATGTAAAATTCTTCAAGTTGTTTCCTTGAAGTTGAATGAACTCACATTTTTCTAGCATATATCTTTAAAAACCTCCAATACAAAAGACTATCTTCCAACTCTCAGTATTTTCTAAAACTGCAGAAACAGAAATCTCAAATACTTTGTTAGTCCACTGCTATAAAAAATCCAGTCTTAAAGTAAAAATCCATCTCTACCACTGCATTTATGTTAAAATATATCAATTTAACATCTAAAAAGTACATTTACATAAAAATTCTCTCTACTTTCTATAAGTAAAATGAAAGACTCCCCAAATATAAAAGAACTTAGTTTGAAATATTATGTTAATATTTGTTTTATAAAATAGAAAATAACATAATGTGAATATTTTATTTTAACATGAAAAATTTAAATATTCATATTTCTTATTTAAATCCACTTGGAAGATTCTTTTCTACCTACTTTCACTATTTGATTATTCCACTGAGCAGGCAACATTTGTTTTCTAGATCTACTCTAGCCAGCTGTTTATTGCCTAATATAATTATTATTTTAATAGCAATAAGTTAGCAGAAAATAAAGTAATTTGAACTTACCCAAATGAATAGACAGGGCTAGGTTTCCTCATCATTACCCAGTAACTTATTAAACACGTCATTAAACTAAGTGAAAAGAAAAATAAATTTAGCATCAGATCTACAGCTAGACGAGAACACGGGGAAGAAATTAAGTTTTCAGAATTCCTAAGATGCTGAAAGTTATCAGTATTTACTCAGAATAAAGTAACAATAACTTATGTAATAATTTATAATCTATTTACAATGAGCATCCTAATATGTGACAGTTTTAACATGTGGAGAAACTGAAGAACGTGATAAACAGAATCTAAACCCATACTTTCTCTGCTCGGTAAGTGGTCTACCCTAACTAGTTTCCATAACTGAGCATGCAAAAATGACACAAGAATAATAATGTAATATATTTCATTCCAGGCAAATACATTTTAGCTTTCATAAGCTTTATTTGATCTTTGATAAAAGTTAATGCTAAGTATTAATATACCCTGACAACATTCTGGATGGGGTAAAATGATGTTCATTTTCTAAGTAATAGTGGAGATTCACTCTAAAACAACTAACTACATGTGAAATTCAGGTAATTCAATTCAGATGGTTTTAGATCAATCAAGTGATTTAGTTATGTGATTGATGTAAAGACCTCCTCATGACATATTCATACGTCATGGATCTCGAAGATATCAAGGTATTTTGCAACACTTACATGGAAATGTGAAAAACCCCAGGAAGCAAGGAGGCGCTAGGTTGTCCCCCTAGCTCACAATTACTAACTTCTCAGCTACTGATGCCCCTCATTTGTTTCCCCATCAACAGTTACAGAGTGAACTGGTATGTTCTTTTTTTGTTCTAGTTTTTTAAAATTTATTTATTTATTTTAAAAAGAGGAGAGGTGAGAGAGAACCATCGATTTATTGTTCTAGTTATTTATGCATTTATTGGTTGATTCTTTTTTTTTAAAGTTGTGTTTTTTACAATTGCCTCTTGTATGCGTCCCCACTGGGGATCAAACCTGCAACCTTTTGGTGTACAGGACAACATTCCAACCAACTGAGCCACCCAGTCAGGGCCACTGGTTGATTCTTGTAAGTGGCCTGACTGAGGATCAAACTCACAACCTTGGCATATCAGGACAACGCTCTAACCTACTGAGCCGAACAGCCAGGGATCCAAACTGGTACGTTCTTACATGACCCTGCTCCTGATAGCTGGGAGCTATTACCACAGCTGACTCACCCAGAGGCATTTGACCTAACACCTGGAAATTATCTTTCCTATTGCTATGTAAACAGAGTATTTTCTTCCAGTATATATGTTAATTTATTGTTTTTATATATATGGGTGCTATATTGGTAATTTTACTTATTCCACAGATTACGTTCCTTTAAGCAAAGAAAGCTTTATAACTTTAGTGCAACAAATTCTTTATTAGCTTAAAAATATTAGGAGATTTTAAAAAACTTACCTAAATAGATCAAAAATGGTCAGGTAAGTATAGGCAGTTAAAGCTGCAAAACAGATCGATTAAAATGTTACTAAATCCATTATTAGGAAATATAGCAAGTCACCAGAATTGTTCACAATAGGGGTGTCTATTACCAAAATAAAAAGAAAAGAAAAAATCACTGATTAACCTTATATGTTGGCAATTATCCAGTAAATCTGACTAATATATGTAGTCAAAGTTGGTTAGTACAAAAGCTTCCTTTAGAACCTGATTTCTCCATTGGGAAAAATAACTCAGTGTGCGCTCAAATGACCCGTGACAATATTTTTTGCCTTCTGTCATATGAATACTATTTTAAATAGATTTCTTTGAATAGCAGAATGAAAATAATGGTATAGCCCTCACTGGTGTGGCACAGTGGGTTGGGTGTCTCCCACAAACCAAAAGATTGTCGGTTTGTTTCCCAGTCAGGGCACAAGCCTAGTTGTGGACCAGGTCATGCAACGGGCAACCAATCAACGTTTCTCTCACACATCAATGTTTCCCGCTCCCCCCTCTTCCCTTCCCCTCTTTCTAAAATAAATGAGTGAATAAATAAATAAATAAAGATCTTTTAAAAATAATGATAAATAAAAATATAAGAGGTCAAGCCACAATAAAAATATTAGATTTCCCTTTCAAAAAAATCCAATAAATCTCAAAATTCTATTTATAAACTACATAAACAGAATTTCTAATACATCCCATTTAAAAGGAATCTCAGTGTTTCAAACAGGTTTAAAGTTTGTTTTTTTTTTTAAATTATAGCCTGGGTTATTGTAGCTCAGTGGATTGAGTGCCTGCCTGTGAACTGAAAGGTTGCTAGTTTGATTCCCAATCAGGGTACATGCCTGGGTTGCTGACAAGGACCCCCATTAGGGGTGTACAATAGGCAACCAGTCGTTGTATCTCTCACACATTGATGTTTCTCTCCCTCTCTTTCTCTTTCCCTTCCCCTCTCTCTAAAAATAAACAAACAAAATCTATTAAAAAAATAGCTCATTCAAAAAAATAATGCCTAATAACTGAGCCAAACTTTATAGTTTCAAGGTACTTTTCAAATAGATTTTCTCATTTAAATCTTCTGAGTTATATTTCAGAATAATCTAGGTAAAGGAAGCTGTACCTTTATTAAAAATCAGAATAACAGAAGTGAAACTAATAATGAACACAATAAAAATAAGAATGGTGACACACCTATACTGTTGGTGGAACTGCACCACATAAGCAGGAAGCCAGTACATGTTAAGTTTATTGCACCAAAGAGCAGTATCTTCCAGGACTGCGAAAAAAGAAAATCATTCTTATCTGCATAGTGCTGATAAACTTCACCAAATCCATTCAAGCTGCTGTAATTTGTACTTCTGATATTCAAAGGAATAAGCACAAGTTTCTTCAAAGTATTGTATTTTCTAAATGTACCAAAATTATTATCAAACAAGTTGTTATACAAATGTAAAATAATAGTTCTAAAAAGGGAATTACTCAAGAGAAAATAAACTCTGACACATAAACTCAAATATCACTTTGTCTCCTAAAAAATGGACACGGGAACAATGATAAAGCAAATGGGATGAAAATGTAAGCAACTGATGAATCTGAAGTTCTGTCCCCTCCCCGAAGGGCAGAACTTGGTAATTTACCAAATGACCATATGCAACAGGACCACATAAGAGGGAAAGATGACCATGCTTTAGAAGCTCACAGACGAGAGGGGACCTGAGATGCACCTTGGAAATAGCTGGGAATTAGAGGAAGGAGGAAGGGTATTCTAAAAATAAAGGAAGAAGAGACCAAGTGAAGTGTTTATTTTTGTTCCACTCTACTCTCTATAAGGGAGACCTATGATTGAAAGTAGAGGTGAAAGAACTTAGTGAAAAGGCAGGTGTTTGCAGGTGTTAAAATTAAACCAATAATTGCAAAGGTCAAATGTGGTATGGGGTAAACATGGTTTTAGAATACAGACAGGAGGTATAGGTTTAGAAAAGAACAACAGTACCTTTGAGAAAGGTGGGAAGGATAAGAAGTGACCAGAGGGACAGAGAAACTATAAGACAGAATGAGGTGACAGTGAAATAGCACAGAGCTAACAGCCTACAAATCTCCAGAAAAGAACCAAGGCCATTTTCTAAAATCAAGGGATATTGGTGCAGTAGGACTAGAACCTTAAATCCAGAGAAAACCTGCAGAAGCTGTTACAGTGAGTATACTACTGAATCATCAAAGAGGAGTACAAGAATTAGCAGCATGAATCTACGGTAGACACCATTCTGGAACTTTCCCTACACCCGGGAACAAAACCAGTGAAGCATGTGAGGTAAAGACAGGCATTAGAGACCCAAGAGCTGATATGGTGGGCGGCGCACGAGAGGCAACCACACATTGTTTCTCTCCCTCTTTCTCCTTCCCTTCCCCTCTCTAAAAATAAATTAAAAAATCTTAAAAAAAGAGAGAGAGAGTTGCTATTCTTAGATAGGATGATCGGAAAAGACCTCTTTGGTAACACATGACCAGAAATCTTAAAGAGGCAAAGGTGGTAAGCATGCAGACATGTGGGAGAGAAAATGGAAACGACAGTGCAAACTCCCGGAAACACAGCGGTGTCTGGCTGAGGACAGCTAGTTGAGACAGGCGAGACTGAATCTGAAGCTACGTCAAGCAGTGCCTTGACGTGGAACAGGAAAAGAACAGGAATTTATTCCAGAAGAGATGGAAAATGAATTAGCTTTCAATTTTTAAAAGATCACTTTGACTTCTCTATGTATAATATACTGCACGGGGCAAGGATGGATATAGAAAGACCATCTAGAATGCGATTCCAGGAAAGCATGTGAGAAATGATGGTGCCTTTGTAGGTGGTAAGAAAGTGTTAGAGGAGGCAGATTCTGGGTATTATACTAAAGACAGAGATAGCAAGACTTACTTTAAAAATGGATGTGAGCTGTGAGGAAAAGAGAGGGATAGGAATGACTCCAAGGTCTCTGGCCTGAGCATTTGGAAGAACAGAGTGGCCATTTAGTAAGGAATGACAGAAACTCAAAATTCAAACGTGACCATAGTGAAGCTGAGATACCTATTACATATCCAAGTGGAAGTGTTGAGAGGGTCATTACATACACAGCAGTCTAGAGGCAGTGGAGAAGTCAGGGGCTGATATAAAGCAGGGCTATCAACGTATGGCAGTGATAGTGTCACCTAGATGTATGAGCATAAACAACAGAGGCTGGAGGGAGCTCTAAGCCCGGAGAAGTTCAAAACGTAAGAGATCAGAAAGATAAAAGTGACAAAGGAGACTAAAAGATAATGGCCAAGTAAATAGGAAGAAAACCAAGAGTGGCGTTTCAGAGTCCAAATGAACGAAGCACTTTAAGGAGGAAGTGACCAAATTTTGTCAACTGCTGTTGAAGGTCCACTAAGATGGGAAATGGGAATGACTACTGATACTGATTGTAGAAAGTGCTTTGTAAAAGTGGTCTCTGTGGATAATGGGGAAGAGAGTTGGACTGGTATGTGTTTGAAAGAGAAAGAGAGAAGGGAAAGTGAACAGAGAGAGTACAGACAAGTCTTTTAAGTATTTTTGGTATAAAAGGAAGCAAAGAAATGAAGCGGTAGCTGCAAGTAGAACATATGGCAAGTAATTATGATGCAAGAAAGAAAAGAATGGTGCAAAAAGGATCAATGAAGCAACAGACAGAAGGAACAATTACAGAACTTTGTCCTTGGCTAGGCAACCAGTAGAGGGAATGGCTGTATGTAGCAGACCAGACACTTCATTCATAGAAATAGTAGGGAAGGCAGAGTGCGTAGATGTGCTAAGGATAGGATGTATACGTTTTATTCTGATTACTTCTTTTCCCGTACTGAAACACAAAGCTAAGTCAACAGGTCAGGGTGAGGTGAACAAATTTTGGGGAGTTCTGAGGACAGAAGTGCAAGAGAATGGTATGAAATAGTCATTTAGGAAGATGGGAAACTGAATGAAGTAAGAAAATATAATATGGGCAGCACAAATGGCATGCTTGATCATAAATTTATTTATTTTAAAAAATAATATATTTATTTTTAGAGCGAGGGAAAGGGAGAAACATCTCTCCCTCTCAAAAGGCTGCCTCTCATCCGACTGAGACCATACCCACAACCAGGAATCAAACAGGCAACCTTTTCTTTGCAGAACGATGCCCAGCCAGCTGAGCCACACCAGTTAGGACTTCATCATGACTTTAAAGTGAGACCAGTCAGCATGGTTTTCGTGTTTCTCTCAGGCTACATTCAGTTGCTTGGGTGAATTTCAGTTGCAGAGAGTGACAAGAAAGTGAACGTAAGGATTTTCCAGGGATGTATGACAGGCAGTATGAGAGATAGAAGGAAAGAAGGAAGGAGTTGAAGGCATATGTAAGAAAATGATAATGATGGATCATGGAATCTAAATAGTGTAAGTAAACACATGACAAAGGAGGTGAGAAACAGTCAAAATATGGTAGAGTCAATGTAGTGGAGGTTCTCGTAAGACTGAAGAGTTACTGGAATTGGGATAATACAAGGAGTTAACTGGAAAGCCAAGAGATGATGACTAATGAGTAAAATGCTTGCAATTGAGATAATGGGAAGATAGATTGTAGTTATTATAAATGATAAGGTCTATGGTCTGACCACAGAAGTAAGTGGCTGGAAAGGAAGAAGGACAAGATTATTTTTGGTGATGAAGTAAGGAACTGAGAGTTATAAGAATCTTCCACAGGAAATATGAAATCATCAAGAACTAAGACAGAAGTAGTGAAGAGAGCTAAGACAGCTATATCTCTTAAAACTTAAATTTTGATTGAGATTATCTCTACAATTCAGGATTCCTGTATTAGTTTTGTTCCTGCTACCTCTTCTGTAATATACTGGGCTTCAATAAAGTACATTGTTAGAGAATTTAGTTCTGCAATACAGTTCCTTCCCATCAACATCATAGAGCTATCTATCTGTTCTCAAGACAGCATCCTAAATGGACTAGTTACACAAGAAGCAGATGAATTCCCTATCCTTGGCTCTTGAAATTTAACATTCAGGGTATGGTAATATTTCCAAATACTAAGATTACTGAGTTCTAACTATATTCCAAGGTTTTAGAAGCAGGAGATAAAGTGGTAAAGCAAAAAGAGAAGAAGTCTCTAATACAGTAACACAATACAAGGCCAACATCATTACTACTATTTATTATGTTCTATTGAAGCTGGGTTATTTAAAAGTCATCAAATATATAGTGGGTGTTTATTTTGTACTCTTATTAAAAAGTGAGCAAAAAAGACACAGTCATTGCCCTTAGGGAGCTTATAGTATAATTAAAACAAGAATGAGAACAATGAACACAGAACAGTAATTAAAAGGTCTACATGGTAACCAAAAAGGGAACCAATTATATCTTTTTATTTATAATCTTAAAGTATTTTTTTCTGCCCACATTAAAAATGAGAAAGCAGCCGGGGCTGGTGCCGCTCAGTGGATTGAGTGACAGCCTGTGAACAAAAGGGTCGCCAGTTTGATTCCCAGTCAGGGTCATGCCTGGGTTGTTGGCCAGGTCCCTAATGGGGGGCGCACAAGAGGCAACCACACATTGATGCTTCTCTGCTTCTTTCTCCTTCCCTTCCCCTCTCTCTAAAAATAAACACATTTTTTAAAAAATGAGAAAACATGACTTCAGATACACCCATTTTTTAAAAATTACTAACATAAGGCAACCACAAAATAATTTTTATCTTTAAAGTTAAAATAAAAACTAACCAAAGCCTACCTTCTTCCCAAGCAAAACAACTGCCAAAGTACTAAAATTATACATTAAAAAATTATCCAACATACCCAAAGAGGATCACACCAAGACACGTCATAATTAAAATGCCAAAGGTTTAAGATAAAGAGAGACTCTTAAAAGCAGCAAGAGAAAAGCAGAGAGTTACCTACAAAGGAGTTCCCATAATATTGTCACCCAATTTTTCTAAAGAAACTTTGAAGGTTGAGAGGAACTGGCAAGAACTATTCAAATTGATGAAAAGCAAAGACCTACAACCAAGATGACTCTATCCAGCAGAGCCATCATTTAGAATGGAAGGGCAGAAGAAGCGCTTCCCAGACAAGGTAAAGCTAAAGGAGTTCATCATCACTAAACCATTATTATATGAAATGTTAAAGGAACTTATTTAAGAAAAAGATCAAAACTATGAACATTACAATGACAACAAACTTACAACTACCAACAACTGAATCTAAAAAACAAAAACAAACAAGGCAAACAACCAGAACAGGAATAGAATCATAGAAATGGGGATCATTGGTAGGGTTACCAGCTGGGAGGGGAAGGGGAAGAAAGGGGAACATGTGCGGTGATTAAGATGCATAATTGGTAGGAACAAAATAGGGAGAGGTTAAGAAGAGTATAGGAAAGTGAGAAACCAACAAACTTACATGCACGACCCATGGACATGAACTAAGTGGGGGATGGGGAAGGGGTTCTGGAGGGAAAGGTGGTGCCGGGTGGAGGGAGGCAAAGGGAAAAAAACTGGGATAATATTAACAGTATAACTAATAAAATATACTTAAAAAATTATCCAACATAAAAAAATGAGAAGTGTGGTGGGATTGAGAGTGATTTCTATTTGCCTTAAAATTACCTTTTTTTCAACATTATGTTTGTGCAATAATTAAAATTGAGGAATAAAAACAACTTACCCTTCGGTCAGCTACAACAAGTCTAAATTCCTGTAATAACTTGCCAACGAAAGATCTTTGTGATTTCCGAAAGAGATGAATTGTCCCCTTTAAAACAAACAAAAATATACAAATCGGTGTCTTTTCTTCATAGTTCCTGTGATGTAATATATAGTAATAATGAACATTTACTGAATGCTCAATACATGCCAAGCACTCATCCTAGGCACTGTATATATATATTTATCTATTTAATTCTCATAATAATCCTATAAGGTAGAAATAACTGTAAGTAAGTTTTCCAAGGGCCCAATGTTAGTAAATGGCTGAAGAGAAAAAAATCAGCCATTTCAGCTCCAGACCACGCTTTGTTTTTAAATGGGAAGGCAAATTTTGAACCAGAAAGGCAAAAAGTTTGTTAGCTCTACAGGGAAGAAAACATTACAATTCACCTGATTAAAGCGCTATGTATGTAAGGCTTGATAACTGTTACTATTATAAAGCTTCTGAGGTTCTCCCTTGGGCACTCAAGAGTACCTGACATCTGTGGCTCCTGCTAGAGCGCGGCATGGGGCTAGCAGAGGAAGGGGCTGGCAGCAGGGTCACCAGTGAGAGAAGAGACTGAGTGGTGCCTGGATTGGGATTTACTAGTCAAGGTCAGGAAACCGCGTGGGAAAGCCTAGCATAAGGAAGAGTTCAAGCACAGATGGGAAGGTAGCTTATGATCACGGCAGTGTCCAACATCAGTGGGAGAAAGCACGAGTGATGCAGTAAGTGATGTTTGGAAAAAGGGAAAACTGGCTTCTTACTATACTGCTTATTCTAATTTTTTATTATTGTAAAATTACCATACACTATAGAGTACTTGAAGAAACTAAGAATGTATCATTTTTATAATCTTGGAGTTGAAGACTTTTCTTAACAGAACATAAAACCAAGAAGAAGGAAAAAAACTGATCAGTTTTACTATATATTTTTCCTTTGGGAAGATGATACCCTAAAAACAAAAACAACAACAAAAAAAACCCTGTAATGGTAAGCTGTGAAAAAAATCAAAAGCGAAGTAAAAAATCCTTTCTAGAGGAAAAAATCCTTCATAATTTTTTAACAGTCACACCTAACTTTATTGCTAAGTGCCATATATGGGTTTTAGGTTCAACAAAACACTCTCCTAAAAGGTCACAATCACTGTAAGGATCACACATTTCCACCTCGAGTTAATTGTCCACTTTGACTCAGACGCTGAAGCTCCACAGAAAGCAGGGAATGGGTATTAGATTCACATTGTGGAAAACTTTCAGATCCAATTCAAGCAGAGGCATAATTTTCCTACAGTTAGCATCTAGGAACATCTCAGCGGTTATCAAAAGGCACAGCTTATTTCTTCAAGGCTTAGACACGCCATGGGTTGCAGTGCTAAGACTCAGAAAGGCAGGAAATAAGGCTGAATACTAGAAATCTGGCATAAGGAAAACAGCAGAATGTTGATCATTGCTGAGGCCAAGTAATGGCTACATAGGGACTCATTGTATTATATTCTCTCTACTTGTATGCATGTTTGAAATTTTCCATAATAAAAATTAATAAAGTAAAAACATACTTTAAAATATAAAAATTAACACCAGAAAGTGTTGTTTTTAGCATCCAAATTAAGAGGGCATGTTGTAAAACCCTAAGCCTCTATAATCCAATTCAGCTGAAAAGAAACAATATACTATTTTCCTTTGTGAGGTAATAAATGCTGATATTAATTAGTACACTCTGTTCTTAAAGAACTACATGTGAGATATTTTGGTCCCAAAGATAATTGTGCTTCCTACTATTATCACTGGGTATCTTGTAACTTCAGCCTGCCTTCAATTATTTGTTAAGTTTTAAGTTAAGACCATCAATAAGGGGTTTCTAGAAGGCAGGGGGCCATTCTAATGCCAATCTGATACTGAAAATAAAGCAAAAATCCTAACATTCATGCCACCTGTCCAAAATTATATTGGCTCTCCATGGCTATTAGGATGAACTCCAAATTTTATAATCTGGAAACCAAAACTTTCAATGATTTAGCCTGTTGCTTTTCGGTTTTACCTCTTGCTCCAGGATAGGAATCAGCTCCAACTAGACTGGTGCACCTGAGTCTGATGACTATACTGCTCTTAAATGCAAAGGCCAGACTTCCTAATCTGAGCTCTAATAGCCCTGTAACTCTCAGCAAGCTACTTGAATAATGAATAGTAGATTAAGAGTATCAAAGTAAGGCAAGAAATACTCACTGGCATGTTTCACTTCCTACCTGAGGCATTCCCAGGTTATTTCAAGCTAGTGTTTTTTTCATGTTTACTTTGTAACCTAACCATGGGATACCCTTCATCTCATCTTGCACTGTAAGTTGGTTTTTTAGTAACTTCACTAATGACAAGGGTTATGGTTCCTTTACATTTTCTTAGACAGTACTGTGCTTTGCATATACATTGCATATTCTTAAATAATACATAATGGGGAACTCACAAAATCCTTCTTCCCCCAAACGTTAAAAATAAATCTGAAATGCACCCATTTCCCTATGTTACTGTATCAAGCATAAAAAATTAGTGCCATAGTCATTTACTCAGTGTTTTAGAAAACAAATATTTATTGAAAACTTCCTCTGGACTAGGCACTGTACAAGGCTCTGGGAATAACAGTGAAAACATAGATCCTGCTCTCAAAGAGCTTACAGTCTAGGAAGTGAGAAAGACAAGTACAACAAATACTCAATTTTAACAGTCTGGTTAAGGGTGATAGACATTACTGGTATAAAGCCGCGGATTATCCTGGAAGCACACAGGAAGCACCTAACAGGATCTTGACAATGGCAGAAAGGCTCATGAAAGAGACTAAAGAATATGTAAGGGTTATGCTGATAAGGATGGGGAGTAGGAGATGGAGAATGACTCTGGCAAATAGCATGGACAAACTAGGTGCAAAGGCCTAATTGTTGGAGCAGATCTGCTAGCTGCTCACTGTGCCTGGAATATGGATGGAAGCATGTGTAGAGAGAAGCTGTGAAGATAAGAAGTTTTACTACAGATGGCTTTGTAGACCATGCTAAACAGGACTTTATCTTGAGGGCTATAGTAAAAAAAAAATGAACTTTAAGCAAGGGAGTGGCATAGTCAAGTTTTATAAATTTAATTCTGGCTGCACAGTGGTCTTTGTTTTGAGGAAGGGTGTAACTGGAGGCTACTTTGTCAGCCACAAAAGGTAACCTGTACCCACTTTCTGTGTGTAAGGAGGGGTTACAGAGAACTTACAAAGGAGTATGTGAATATTTTTTCAACCATATCCACTCAAGGAAAAAAAGAGTGACAACGACTTAGGCACAGAAATGTGGTCCTTTTCTCACATGCAGGTTACCCACACCCATTACGCTTTCATTAGTAAAATGATCTGTACCTTGTTTGATCCTGAAATTACAATTAACTGTTTTTTATTAGATAAAATTCAGAGCACTATATCCTGGATTTCTACAAGCATAAAATAACGAATTTCTCTAACAAAATTTAGATTTAATACCATCTTGCCCAAGCCATAAGTTATACTGGGGATCTACAATCACATCCCCAGAATCAATTTGCCGTAACATGCTCTACTAACACCCTGACCTTCTCCAGTCCCCAGCTTTCTGAAAGTTACTGGCTAATCACGCTGTTTAGCACTCAATAAAGAAGCCAAGTTGTAGAGCGTCTGCCTCAATATCCTAGTCATAACTCTTTATTTATTTATGCTAGCGTTAGCGTCGTTGCTGCTGTGCATTTGTTTTCACATCTTTTGTTGGTGTTGTAGCCACTGATGCCGGCAAATTCTGTCTATAGGAAGGCATCTCGGCCGGGGGAAGCCATGAACTCGCCTGAGCTAAAGCTCGGTCAGGAGCTGGCCCGGGACCACCGGCGGTAAAGGAACAAGGTTTAGGAGCGGGGGAAATAAGAGCTCTGGGGGAGAGCTTTCGGGCTCCAGCCGCTTCTCCCTCGGGGACCCAAGCACACCTCCGACGACCCCTCCTCCGGACAGTTAAGGCATTTCAAGGCTGCTTCAGGGTAAGACAGGTAAGAGACATTACCTACAACAGAAACCCTGGAGCCCCGGCCAACTCACCATGATAAGGAGCGGCACAGCTCCGGCCGGAAAACGCTTGGGCAGCTGGCTTTTCCCTAGAGCGGAAGGGGTGGAGCAACAGAGGCGGATTGGCTGCAAGCGGCGCGGGGACGGAAGTGCGTACCTTGGGCTCCAGATCTCGCCCCCTTTCCCGGCTGTCCTTGCGTTCCTTACAAGGGAAGGAGCCCGCTAGGGTGACTCCGAACCTTTCACTGAGTGCGAGGGTTAAGGTCGGAAGTAACCAATTTTCAATCACAGGTTGCTTTTAGTTGTCATTCTGTTTAATCTCTTCCGTGTGGAACATTTTTATTTGATTTTCATGACCTTGCCACTTTGAGGTGGCAAGGAATATTAGAGGTGATACTGCATTTTTCTCATTGATCTTATTATGTGAAATTGGTCCCATTAATAACTTTCATTAGATTAAGGTGGCATCTTCCAGATTTTTTCACTATAAAAATTCTCCCATTCTAATATTTTGTGGGGATGTACTTTGAAACTATGTAAATACTTCAATCTACATCACACTTCAATTTGTTCTTGTATTTATCTATATATTGTATTTATATAGCCACATTGGCTCAGGATTTATTTCATCTGATGGGTTATAACCCATTACTATAATTACATATTTTGATGTTCAAATTGGCCCAGTGGAAGCCATTCCAATCAATGACTCCTCCTCACCAATCTTTGAGCACTTTCTTGTTTTCTGACATAAGATATTCTGGATTCATTTTGTATAGGAGTGGCCAAAAGTAGGTTTACTGTTCTTTGTATGGAAAATAATACAATAATAAATAAAAATAAAAGAATCAACTGCTTGGCTGTATAGCTTAGTTGGATGGAGCATGGTCACCATACGCTAAGGTTGCGGGTTCAGTCCCAATCAGGGCACATGCAAGTCAACGAGTGAATGAAGAGTGGGTTCATAATTTGATTTTTTACCTCTCTAAAATTATTAAATGTTTTGAAAGAACTCTTGTTTTGCATACTGACAACTGTACATCTACTTTTGCCCACCACTGTATGTTCTCTGACCCAACCCTGGAATTGACCATTTCACCAAGGAGCCCTGGTTCCTTCAGTGGGTGTTACGAACTTTTGCATCCCTCTAAAATTCTTAGGCTGAAGCCCTACATCCTAATGTGATTGTATTTAGACATGGGATCTTTGGGGATAATTAGGGTTAGGTAAAATCATGAAGATGAGACCCTGGTGATGATGGAATTAGTGCCCTAAGAAGAGACACCAGGGTACTGTCTGTCTTGCCACCACGTGAGAAGGTGGCTGTTTGCAAGCCAGTGCAAGCTTTCACCAGAAACCAAATAGGCCAGCACTTGTTTCTCTGATTTGGCCACACTTCTGAACTGTGACAATAAATTTCTCTTGTTTAAGCCACCCAGTCAATGGTGTTTTTGTTAGGGTAGACTAAGATTTTGATACCGAGATGTGAGGTGCTACTTGAAAAAAACACCTAAAAACATGCCCTGGCTGGTGTAGCTCAGTGGATTGAGCGCGGGCCTGCAAACCAAAGGTTCGAGGTTCGATTCCCAGTCAGGGCACATTCCTGGGTTGCAGGCCAGTTCCCAGCAGGGGACACACAAGAGGCAATCATACATTGATATTTCTCTCCCTCTTTCCTTCCCTTACCCTCTAAAGATAAATAAATAAAATTAAAAAAAAAAAACCACCTAAAAACATGGCAGCTTTAGCAGACCAAGACATTGAAGAATTTGGAAGGCAAATAATAGGTGTTATAAAAAAGCAGATTAAAAAAAAAAGAGGCACTATGTGTGCACATTGTTTTGGAGGGGGTTAACTGCTCCCAGGCCTCTCAATGGAGAGAACTAGGGATTATATGCATGTGGACACACATGCACACTCACGCACATTCACCTACATCTACATTTCCCCTATTTTTACATATCTTAAATCATGAATTCCTACTCTTAAATTCAATTCCAAACCCACCCCACAGATTCATACTTACTTACTTTCTCTGATAGTGAGAAAGGGGGTTCCCCTGTGGTAAGTACATTGACTTATTTGGTGAGGTATCCTGCATGTAACCAATCTGCCTTCTCCGCTGACACTTTCTCCAACATAGTCACTGGTTGTTCTATGCTTGTGTGCTTATTCTTCATCCAGGTTGCTTCTGCTTACCTAGTGAATAAGGTCCTCTTTCCTCTGTGACTATTTTTTAAAAGACTTTATTTTTAGAGAGAGGGTAAGGGAGAAACTGAAGGAGAGAAACATCAATGTGTGGTTGCCCTTCACACAACCCCAACTGGGGACCTGGCTTGCAACCCAGGCATGTGCCCTCACTGGGAATCAAACCGTGATCCTGTGGTTCGCAGGCTTGCACTCAATCCACTGAATCACACCAACCAAGGCCCATTTTGAACCCCTGTGAAGAAAAGAGTTACAATAGCAGGCCTGAGACTGCTATTCTTTTGAAAGTCCTGCTTGTAAGGTTGGCCCTTGGCTGGCATCTGGTTACTTGCATTTAGGGGAAGTTTCCCACCACTCCCTAATAGAGCTGTTCTCTGTTGCCTAACACAGGCCTGTTTCACAAATTGTCATAAACTGACGCTGGAAGAATTAAGTGCACACTCTCTAATTCCATTGGGAGGACTCTAAGATGCAGGTGCTTGGTTTCTTCTGGACTTTGAGATTACAATATGCATCCTTAATCAGTCTATCTTACCTTAGTAGCATATCACTTTGTGTATAATATTTCAATATAATTCAATATAAATTCCATTTACTGTCTGTTCATGTCCTTTCTGCTACTTTGTATTCTTTTACATCTACATATAAATACCACACTGTTGTTTAAACCTTATTTTTTAAATTTAATCTTTATATTTGTCCATTACCATTTACTCGCCTTATATGCCCTCCCCCTCTACTTTGTTTTTTTTAAAGCCCATAGATATTTAGAAAAATTAAGAAAAATGCATCTCTCGTATTTACTGACACAGATCATTTCCAAAATTCTGAATTCCTTCCTAAAGATGCAGTTCCATTGAGGATCATTTTCCATCAGCTGATAAATTTCTTAAGGTATTTCTTATGTCAGATTGGTAGCAACATATTCTTAGTTTTCACTTATCAGAAACAGCTTTTATTTGCTTTCATATTTTAAAAATATGAAATTTTAGGTTATTTTTTATGCTTTAGAGATGTCATTTCATCATTTCCTGTATTCCATTGTTTCTGATGAAGTTAGATATCACTCTATTTATTTGAATGTAATGTCATGTCCCTTCCCTAGCTCCTTTTAATTTGTTTTGCAATATGATGCAACCAGATGTGATCTTCATTGTATTTATTTTGCTTGGGGTCATTGAACTTCTTAAAATTTTAAGTTGGTATCTTTCAACATTAATGGGAAATTTTCAGGCATTACTGTTTAAAATATTTCTTTTGTCCCATTGTCTTCCTTTCTTCTCCTGCAGCTAAATTATACATACATTAGACTGATACTCCATTCCACAGGTCTCAAACCTCTGCTTTCTTTTCTTTCTATGCTTCAATTTGATAATTGTATTGGCTGTACTCCAACACAATACAGATTGCTATGTCCAGTTTACTGTTAAGCCCATCCAGTGAAATTTGTAATTTCAGATACTGTTTTTTCATTTCAGATTTTTTTTCATTGTCCGACTTTGTTTAGTTTTTAGTGTGCTTCTTTGCTGAGACTCTAAATCAGTTCAACTCACATCTTTTCCTATAAGTTCTTTAACATATTTTAAATCTGTTTTAAAATAATTTTGTTAATTCCCATATATGGATTATCTGCTTCTACATTTTCTTTTGATTATGGTTCATGTAATTTTTCTTTGTGTTCTTAGTAATTGTTTAGTGTGACTTTATGCCTGATATATTGTGAAGACTGGATCCTGTTTTCTTCTAAAGAATGTTGTGTTTTGTTCTGGTTCTCTAAATTGCTGATGGATAACCTGGATGCTGTGAAAGCTTGATTTTAAGCTTTGGAATCTGAGTTTCAAACTCTGTATGAATGACCCTAGCCGTTGCCACCTCTATTCAGTTCCTTAGACTTGAACTACTGCTTTCTGTTGGGTTCCTCTGAATGTTACACTGCACAGGTTCAGTTTGAAAGGAATTTGTAGACAGATTGGGGGGCTTATCTATGTGAAGCACTCTACTTTTCAAGACTTCCTTCCTAATTTCCAGCTGTTCTAGAAGCCCCTAATGACTCCTCAGTGGAGCAAGACCATCATACTATGCTTGAATTCTACTTCCAAGCACACAGCACAAACTAGAAATTTTCTTCCAGGTAAAAGCTAGTAAATGTGAATCTCTTTTAGTATATTAGTTTGTGCAGTTGTTGCCTCTAGGGTCTTCCAATTATTTTTGTATTTTATTCAGAATTTATAATAATTGTTCTTGGTGAGAGAATTAGTCCAATATAAGCTACTCCTTCATTACCAGACTGCAATCTCTAAAATCTCAAAATGGTTCAAATAAAAAAAAAGGCAAAATAAAGATTATACTTTATTTCCAGTCCACTAGGATAAACCCCACTTTATGCAACTGAACCTTTTAATTCATTTCTTGTGAAGTACGAAAGACCACATTAAAATTGACACAAGCATTTAAAGGAAAAATCTTTGACTCAGAGTCCAAAACCAAATGCTAAATGATTCATTCTACCAGAAGAATTAGTTTTTGCACAAAATATAAAGAATTTTACACTATAAACAAAGACTGCTATAAATTTACTTAAATTAGAATTCTAACATCTGCTTTTCCTCCAATTCATCCCCCAAACAAAGCATATTTGCAAGTCAGAAATTGGATAACCTCAATGGGTAAATTGTCTTAGAATAAACTTTTACCTTTAAAATACTTTGAAAGATAGTGTCAATTCTTTCCCTTGGTTAAGAGTCCAGTACATCAATAATTTTAATTCAGTTTACAAAACTCTGCCATATTAACATGAAGAGCATGCTAAAATTTAATGTTTAAGCGTTACTTTTAGGAAGTTATATGACACAGAGCTCAATGCAAAGTCTAAAAGGTTACAATCTAAGTCTAATATTAATTCGAAAAACCTCAGCAACTCCTACGCTGAAAAAGACCAAATCAACCCCTTACACCTCCTACTATTATCATTATCCTATTTTCATTGCCCTTTTACGAAAGACACATAGCTGAAAATAAAACTTGGTCAAAGTAAGTCATAGAAACTAGTTCTCCAGCACTAAGCTCAACTTCAGACCCGATCAGGTAAGTAAAATCACTTCTATGCATGGATGGATGTTTGTACATCTGACTCAATGTTTATGACAAGAGTAACTTGATTTTTACATATTTTAATATTTTGAAATCTGTTACTTAAAAACTTTCCCAATAAAAATAGTGAGCTACATCAACTTATTCCAGATACAATTATGATAATTTTAAAGATATTTTAAAAGTTGAATTTGAAGCACATAAATCTTTAACATGACTAATGAGTTATCCAAGTATCAATAATATTAATCCTTTTCTAAATGAAAATTCAAAATGAAATCTGAGCTTTACTGAAAATGTTTTAATTTGGGATGTTTCCAATTCTTATCATCATGTATATTTTATCATCTTGATTATCAACATTTTATAATTGACATTTTAATGTTTGAGACCTTAAAAAATACTGCTCGTGATCTAAAGCATGCATAGTTCTGGCTTAAAATTTTTTTCTATTTATCTCAACCCTAATTTTTCTTATCCTGGGAGTTCAAAAGTTATGATTAGAAGGGACATGACTTAAAATATGTCTACAAAACCCATATGATGTTAAGAAACCATACATCTGTATTTACATAAATCTTTAACAAGAGCAAGAGTAAAATTAAGAAGGCATGTCTTCATTATAAAATTCTTATCTAGTAGGGGCAAAGTTTTAATTTTAATGTGTTCTCTCAAATCCAAAGATAGTTCCTAAATGAAAAATCTTTGTTTCTATTATAAAACTATTCTTTCCACCCATGACATTTTACATAAAAGCACCAAAGAAAATTTCTGTAAACAAACTTTTAAGCAGTAAACTAAGGGCAAATATCCATTTGCCTTTATTACAATATTTAAAAGGCAATGATATGAGTCTCTACTTGCTACAATGACATTTGCATAATAAAAATTCAGGCATACTTATACAAACAAGACACAGAATTACTGTACATTTTGGGGAAACAAAAGGCAGATTAACAGACCACAACCTTTTAACAAAGTGAGCACAAGAAACCTATAAAATGTATGCAATTTATAAAAATTCAGTAATTTTTAAAGTTTCATTGAAGGGATTAGTAATTATTAAGAGTAAAAGATGGTAGATCCACTGGCTTATCATTATCCTGTAAACAGTAAGAAAGTAATAAGCAGTAAATTAGAAATGTCCCAGCTCCCAGTACTTCCTTTTCTTGCACAGGAACCACTTTTACAGCTGTCAGAATCGGCTTTCTTAAATATCAGAATAATTCTAGCAGAAAATAAATTCCATTAGGAATAAGTTAACAGTCTACAAGAGATTCCTGACAAATATATTAGAAAAAAATACTGCGATCACATGAGGATTGATCTACATGTTGTATGACAGAGTGACTCAAAACCTCCAAATTTCTCCTCTATTTTACTAGACTTGTTTTGTTGCTATCATATCGTTTTCTAAATTGTTGGGTGGAAAGGTACTAGAAAAATAAAAAGTGAAAAGAACAATTGTTTAATGTCTGTAAATTTATGAAGAAAAAGCCTTTGAAATCCTTTTTCCTATAACTGTCACCCAGAAAAAAATTTCTTTTGGCACACAATTTGTAAAAAGAAAAGAAAAAAAAGAAACTTAATTTTGGCCTTCCAATCACCCATAGTAAAGACAACAGTAATACAGGAAAACAGGAAAATTTACTGTTATAAAAAAAGACATCAGAAGACAACCCACGGTACTTATGTCTTCTACCATTTCCTGTCTCTGGAATACTTTCATCTGCAACACCATATACAAATCATTATTTACATTCTGACT
>PVKM010011020.1:0-17652 GCA_004027735.1 Carollia perspicillata
GACCATCCCCTCAGCTGGAAGAGGCGTGAACAGAGCTCTCTGCAGGGACGCTCTGTGCATGGAAGCAGACATGAGCATCTGGTTTTCAGAGGCAGCACTTGCTGGGCACTGGAAACGAGCCCTGCACTTGTGCTCTGACCTACTCACATCATCCTCTTTCCTACTTTTCCCTCCCCAGCGGGCGTCTCAGTGCCCTTGTCTCACATGCAGAACCAAACTTCCCTCCAGAGCATCATTTCCATTGGAAGGTGCAGCCCAAGGCCCAAGCTGCTGCACCCCAGGGACCTCATGAGGCTGTGCTTTCTTTGCTTGTCCTCACCCCATGGTGTGGAAGCCCAGCCAGTGGCTGCTTCCCCTCCCCCAGGATGACTGCCTTGGGCAGTAGGGGAGGCAGAGAGTACAGAGGAAGGGACTCCAGGGCAGCAACTTGGAGCTGTCCATGCACACGCTGGCCACCTGGGTTTCTGCAGGCACATGACACTGGCCTTGAACTCATCTAGGAAGTGTGCCCCTCCCCTACTGCTCCAGCCTGCTTGAGCAGAAGGGATTGTTGGGGGAATTGAGCAGCTCATCCCTCAGCTCAGACTCCTCTATCCCCAGGATGAAAGGAAGAGGCAGAGGTGGAGATAAGAGATGGTGAGTAAAATCCAAAGACCCCTGAGGAGTGGGTGCTGCTCCAGACGTATGACAGAAGGTGTCGGAGGGTTCTGTGGCTCAGGTACCCTAGGACAGCAACCAAGTGTCATGGGATAGTGGTCAAAGCTTCAGGATGCGTGTCCACCTCTGTGGGAGCCTGGATGTGCCGTCAGGACAAGAGCACAGCCTGGACCAGTCCTGCTCCCAGCTCCCTGCCCTGCAGCCAGGCTCCCCACCCAGGCCTAGGAGCCTTCACTGTGGATACCGCATGTGGCCCATGTGGCTCTCCAGTATGAGCAGCTCCTGGTGTCTGTGAATGGTCACCTGTCCTCTCTTGTCTCTCTGAGGACGCAGAGGAAGGGCAGGGCCTAACAGCCCTCTGGAAAGCAGGAACGCCCCCGCCCTCAGACAGGCTGCAGGACTAGCCCTCTGGCTTCTCACTTTCAAAGTGAATCAGGGAAACTGCCTCCCCGGCGAGCCCACTGCTGCTCCAGGTTCCAGCTGGTGCCAAAGCTGGACATGCATGTAGAGATCAGTTGCAAATGTGAAAGCTGATGACAATTTGTGTGTCTTTCAAGTTTTACTCAAACCCACAGCTAACAAACTGGCAGTAGTAGGTGGAGAGGCTCCTCCCAGGGGAGGCCAATGTGCCTCAGAGGGGCCCCCCCACTCTGTCATGTGGCCTCACAAGGTTCCTGCCTCAGCAGGACAGCTACCTCTAGACAGGCACTTCATCTGACCCCAAACCAAAGCAAAGCCCCACCCAGACAGGCTGCATACAGTCGGCTGTTTTGTGGTGTTTGAAAATGTCTCGAGGGCTGATGGATTTTTGTTTTTTCCTCCCTCCTAAAATGTCTGTGTGCTGACTTGGGGCATCCAGAGAAAATCACTGTGAAAACTGGCGTGGGCTGTCTGGCTGTCCTCTGCTCCCCACCACACCCCTCTTCCCAGCCCCACTGTTAAAGGGCCCCAGACAGAGGAGCACAGCCAGGGAAAGAGGCCCCCGGCTGCGGCCCTGTGCTGGCTTTGGCACTGGCAGCAGAGTCATGCGGAGGGCTCAGGCCACTCCAGTTTGGGGCCAAGAGCAGTGAGTCACCCTCCGGGACAGACAGCGCCGAACAAGTGCAGCTGCAGCCTGGGGCAGTCACAGCCGCGGGCAGGCAAGCAGGCAGCGACCCCGGCCCGGCACAGCTGCCTGCACGCCCAGGGCCCGTTTGAATTTTCACTGGTTGAAAGAAGAAAACCAAAACAGGAACAAGACTTGTGACCCGTGAAATTCTAGTTTCACAGGCAGTTTTATTGGAACACAGCACAACCACTGCTCCCGAGTCCAGGCTGCCTTCCTGCAGACGGCAGATCCGAGGTGTTGTGATAGACCCCGTACGGTTCAGAAGACGAAGTGGTTACTACCCGTACTCTCAGAGGAGGCCTGCTGACCCCTGCCCTAAGCAAACAAGAGTCAGCCTTTTTAAAAAAAAAAAAAGATTTTATTTATGTATCTTTAGAGGGGAAGGGAAGCAGAGAGGGAGAGAAATACCAATGTATGGTTGCCTGTCGTGTGTCCCCTGCTGGGAACTGGCCTGCAACCCAGGCATGTGCCCTGACTGGGAATCGAACCGCGGTTGTTTGGTTTGCAGGCCCGCGCTCAATCCACTGAGCTACACCAGCCAGGGCAAGAGTCGGCCTTTTTGATGAAACACTGGAGCTGTTTCGGTTCAGTTGGACTCAGTGTGGGTCTCACAACTGCGTTAGAGGCAAGACCTGCACTGTGTTCCCCTCCACATGATGCATACCTGAGCTCCGAGCACTGCCTTAAGAACTGCAAACACCATGCAGGGCAACAACAAACTGACGCCACCCATCCCCATTACTGACAGGGCAAGGCAGACAGGCTCTGGGGCAGGAATATGGGCGTGGAGAGCCACCCCACGCCAGGCCAACATCAGTGTCAGAGCAGGAGCTGCAATGCAGCGGAGGAAAGCAGGACTGCAGACACCGTGTGCTTCTGCCAACAGCTCACTGCAGCCTCCACCAGGCTCCAGAGGGTCTGCTGGCCTGGTGTGACCCACCTGCGGGGAGCCACCAGGGCATATCCATTGGGATGCAAGAGATCCCAGCTTGCCTGCTAAACGCCTTCCTCTAGTCCAGCAGGAGCATCCTAAGGTCCACTCCTCTCATGTCCTTCCCCACGGCCCAGAATGAAGCCAGTGAGCCAGGTGAGGGGCAGCGAGAGAGGAAGGCAGAGACTTGGCAGTGGGAGCACCGCAAGGCGAGGTCCTATCACCTGGGGTGTGCGAGTCAAGGAATTGGAATTTGTGCCCCTAGGGGAAAGGGGGAGCCTGGGAAGGTGGAGTCAGTGCACATGGGGTAGGGCAGCCGGGCAGGGTGGAGTCAGGGTGGAGTCGATACACGGAGCGAAGCAGTGGGAGGGAGTGGTAAGTGCCTAGATGTAGAGAAGGGCTGTAGGAGTTCTTGGTGCAATAGGAAACAGGTAAATTTCTGTGCTTTGGGCTCCAATTATCAGTCCAGTTTGGCAGAAGGAGCCTTGGGAGGAAGCCCAGCCCTGTTAACACCGACCTTGGATTCCCTGCCTCCTGACCTGTGGGGCGCATGTGCCTGTTGTCATACACTCTGTGCAGGGCTTCATTAGCGGGGCAGAAACCCAGCACTGCAGTGTGGGCACCCTGAGCCCATCCAGACTCAGAGCACAGCAGACAGAGGGCCAAGGAGAAACGGCCTCTGAGTCTGGAGGGCTGCTTATTCTCAGTTTCCAAAGGCAGACCACAGTCTCTACTGATTCATTACAGGTAGGAGAGAAAAGGGAGGGGGATGATTCTCTAAGGGGAAAGTATTTGGGTCCCACACACACCTTCATGCCCAGAGGGGCTGGGGTTTACACATCCCCAGGTGACTGACAGGGAAGGAGTGAGGCCTGTCCCATGTAAGCTGTGGGTGCTGGGTGGTGCTCCTTTTTAGGACACATGGGTGCCACACAGCCTGGGCAGGCTGGGGGCACTCCTGAGCGGCACTCTCTGAGTGGGCAGGTTTGTTTCCCCCTCGCTGCTCAGGGCTCTCCAGGGCTGTACGTGGAGAACCCAGCCTGTGGCTCCTGCCTGCCTACCCAGTAGAAACATGTGGAGAGCACGACACTCCCAGTGATTCGTGCTAAGGGACTGGGCCCGTGTGTGGGTATGTGTGCTCGGGGTGTCTGGGCGAGCCCAACTTGAGTGCATTTTCTGCACATGTACATGTATACACATGTGAGTCTCTGGGTAAACCCAGCACATGTGTGTTTTTTCTGGATTCCTGTGTGAACCTAGTGGGTAGTGCAGGGCCTGTGGGTGCCTCCCAGCAGCTGCAGACATTCCCCAAGGTCTGAGGAGGCTCTCTGTGTTCACCCGCCGAGCTGTTTCAAATCGGCTTGGGAGATGTCCGTGTCTCCATGTTCCTCTCTTCCCTCCGAGGGGCCTCTCCCAGACTCCAAACTGAGCAAAAAGCAGCATCAATGAGTATCTTCAAAAACATTCTCGTAGTAGTACTTTTCTTTTGTTTCTGGATAGAAATGTAGCAGTGAAAGCAAAAATCAACACTTTTTTTAAATAGATGCAGTATGTACTATTTTCACATTTGGCTAAAAACTGGCAACAAAATAGTATTTTAGTTGTTTTCTGTGATGATCTCAAGGTATGCTAGCCTCTGAGCTTCAGTTAGAAACTGGCCTGTCCACGAGAGATGGACAAGGGAGGGGGTTGCTGAGCCCCCACAGAGCGGGCAGGTGCAGGCTACACGGTGGTGGAGGAGGGACTTGGGATGTAGGGGGCGCCCGCAGCACTTAGACCTGCAGTGTTAGGAGTGAGCAGACTTCACTCACAGAGACTTAAACCTTCCTTTTACGCCTGACAATAGCAGAGAAAGGATGACGATGCAGCTACTGGAGAGGCTGGGGACCTCGGGTGTAGCCATGCAAACCAGTCCTTGAGAGCTGGGTGTAGCCCACCCTGACTGCAGAGCCGCCTGGCTGGCTGTGCAGGACCCACTGGGGCTCAGCTGAGTTTGAGTGCATGGGGGCTTCTGACTCTCCGACTTCCCAGCTGTCTGAGAGGGCCTGGGCAGAATGCACCGTGTGCCGTGTCCGCAGACAGAACTCCCTTCCTGCAGCTGCACCTTAATGCCCTGCAGGGGACCCCGCGTGGCTGCCCCTGGTCTGCACAGCTGCCCTGAGTCCTCCTGGGGTCCGCACCTGAAGGCAGCATGCAGAGGTTGAGGATGACATACTGAGAGAAGTGAATCTCATCAAAAGCTCTCACCTCTGCACTTTTGCCCTTCTAGGTCAGTTTTCTCATTCGCCGAGTGTGCTTGTCGACAGTCAGGGTCGTCTGGTCCACGGCAGTGGCGATGCTGTCCAAGGCCTCATCCTGTCTCTCCAGCTCCGCCTTGGCCTCCAAGGCGAGACCCTTCAGCCTCCCCAGGATCTGGGAGGAGCACAAAGACAGGAGGGACTGACTTTATGTAACCTCTCAAAGATAGGCGATGTTTATTTCTATTATTTTCGCAATACTTAAGGGATTTTGTGAGTCAGGGGGGATGGTATACCCCCATGGTAGAGCCCAGAGCCAGAGCTTGGTTTGGGTCTGGGCTCTGCGCTGACTGAGAGCTGTTGGGAGATGACGCCTTTGCCCCTGGCCTTGTTCCAGGCCACGGGCGGCAGTCTGACCACAGGTCCCTGGGACGCTGCTATCAGAACCCATGGTGTGCATGTCACTGACACCTCACCACATCCTTGAGGAATTCCTGCCACAGCAGTGGGCCCACAGCTGGGACCCAAGTTCCAGCTACTGCCCAATCATTGCGTTCATTATCTGTCTGCACCCAAGGGCCCAACTGTGCCCTGAATCTCAAAATGCAATGTTTAAGCCCTCACTGGTGTGGCTCAGTTGGTTGGGCATTGTTCCACAAAACAAAACGTCGCTGGCTGGACTCCTGGTCAGGACACATGCCTGGGTAGTGGGTGTAGTCCCCAGCTGGGGTGTGTACCAGAGGCAACCAATCAATGTTTCTCTTTCACACTGATGTTTCTCTTCCTCTCTTTCTCCCTCCTTCCCCTTCTCTTTAAAAATAAATAAAACCTTAAAAAAAAACAGTATTTAAAAAGAAAAGCAAAATCCCTCTGTTGTATGTTTGAAACTATTTCACATGCAAATATGAAAGGCAGAACAGAACATGGCACAAATAACCCAAATCACACAGCACGGACCGCCCACCCCTCACTCCCGGCCCCAGCCTGAGACACTGAGACTCAAGGAAACTGACCAGGAAGCACAGGGCCTGGGGCTCTGAGAGGCAGAGAAGGGACACGGGTGAGGACACATGGAGGGCAGAGAAATGCCGCAGACCACAGTGATACCGCAGTGATACCGCAGGGGGCGCTGTGGGCGCCTGCGGGGTGGAGGCTGCTCCAGCAGCAGAGTGGGGACGCACATCAGGCGGGGCGGGGGCCCCTCCCTGACTCGTGACTCCCGTCATCCTCACACAGTGTCTCGTAAACCAGCAAGTGCAGCTGTTTTATGACAAGTCTACTGAGACAAACTGCATTGTGAAACGTACTTTAACTACATTCTTATTGAGCCTGGGCTGAAAAATTTAATATCCTCAGGATAAGAAAAGGAATGATTTTAAGAGAAACTGTAATGACCAACTACTTACTGTAAATGTTAATGCCTCTTTCGGGGAAACGTTCAGATCCCTGGTTAGGTTGAGAAGCAGGAACAGAGAATATGAATCAGCACGAGGGACCACTGAGCCTTGCTTGTCCCAGGGGTCACCCTGCCTTGTCACACAGGGATGGATGTCCGCAGCGAACAGCCTGGATGACCACCCCAGAGGACCCCGAGTTCAATATATTGATAACACGTTGTACGCCACAATGGTATTGGCCCCAGGCCCCACCAGGTGGTCTGGGACAATGCTGCTCCTGGGAGAGCAGAGTGGACAGCCCCTCATGGTGTTGGGGACAGCAACCATCAGGTCACGTGGCAGCTCCGTGCCGAGAATCAGGAGAAATGCCTGACTACCTGGCTGCCACCAAGTGCCCAGGGGGCTGCTTCCTCCAGTTAACGAGAAACAGGGTCACAACAGGGTGACGTTCAGGCTCCCACAGTCAGCTCCTTCCCCAGGACTGAGTAGGCTGAAGTGAGGTCACAGGCGTGAATGAGCTGGGGAAACTGTGAGTGCTCCGTGAGGCCTGGATGCCACCTCCCCTGTGGAGGGACAGGGATGGGCAGAGCAAGGCTGTCCCCAGGCAGCCAAATGCGGGCTGGGGCAGAGGCAGGACCCAGCCCACACCTCCCTCCAAATACAGCACCATCACTGGACCTTCGTCATGAGACATGAGAGAGCCATGACCCCAGTGCCCAGGCTCAGGCACCACCTCTCTGTACCTCTGGGAGCCGGTGGAAACTCCCTAGGCCGAGTCACTTGAAAAACTGGGTGGTGCTCTGGAGAGTGCCCCGTGGGGTCAGCGGCTCTGGAGGGCCAAGACGGATGACCTAGTGCAGGAGGTCTTTTCCATCTCTCGTTTGTATGTTCTCACAGGGCTGAAGCCCACACAACACAGGAAAGAAACAGCGCTTGCCACCACGCCAGGTCCTGCCATGCTGCTTTCTCGGATCAAGTGCTCCTCTGGACTTACCCCCATCTTTCGTGTGGCAGCAAGGTGCTCTACCAGGAATGTGCACAAAATGTCCCCTGGAAGACTGGCCTGCGCCACATGCCTGTTCCCGAGCAGACACCCCTGAGGCCTCTCTCCTGCACTGGGTACTGGGGCTGCACAGACCCTGCTGCTCCCTACACCATCTAGGTCACTGTCGGTCGTGTCCAAGTGTGGTCCGGTTCATTTCCGACTGCATTATCCTTCAGAAGCACCAGGCCCCGGGCTGTAAACAGCCACCCCTGGGCTGTGTGGAGGGCAGAGATGAGCAGGCAGCCACTGTTTCCTTCCTCGTAGGTCGGGACATGCAGCACAGAGAAGAGCCCCCAAAATCCAAATCCAGACCTGGGTCATGGCTAGACACACACTGTCATGATCCTGGGGTGCCTTCCCCTGGCTCCTTTCACACTGACATCCACTTGTACAGGAAAGTACGCTGTGGTCCAAGCATACACACACACGCACACACACGTGTGTGTGTCCTGCGTCCTCACCCTCTGGCCACCCTAGTCAGATGAGGCTGAGGTACGAGGCCCCTGCCAACCTTCAAACCCACTCTGCTGTCCACTCCTGGCTGAGGCTGCTGGCCGACTCACCTGTCTCCTACACTCCTGGGGTGTAGCTCCCAGGGTGGCACTGACATGATTGGCAGAGACACCAGGTGTCATGGTACAATGACTCAGAGGTCACATCACTACAACCCTGAGAGAGATGGAAAACATCCCTTAAAAAATGGCCAACGGCCCTGGTGTAGCTCAGTGGACTGAGCACGGGCTGTGAACCTAAGGGTCGCCGGTTCGATTCCCAGTCAGGGCACATGCCTGGGTTGCAGGCCAGGTCCCCAGTGGGGGCCATGCAAGAGGCAACCACACATTGATGTTTCTTTCTCTCCCTCTCTTCCCCTCTCTCTAAAAATAAATAAAATCTTAAAAAAAAAAATACAGCCAAAGGCCCACCACCAGAGGGGCAGGACATTCCCACACCATGGGAGGCTGGGGCCAGGGCTGTGCTGGCTCACTGAGCCCTGGGCGATGGTGGCAAGGGGTCCATTACAAGTGAGGAAAGCCACACTTGTAATGGTGAATCTCCTAATACGCTTTAAAAAATAAAAAATGGTAAGTGTAACTAATTTTAGTAATATTTAACCCAATCAACTCCAAATAGTATCATTTCAACATAAAATTAACATAAACAGTTATTAATGGGATATTTTATACCCTGTTTTCCTATGAAGTCCGAGCAAGCGGGTATGCATGCTACATCTGTCACATCTCAACTTGGACCAGCCAGGTGTCAGGTGCTCAGCAGCCCCATGTGGCTGGTGGCTACTGTGCCACAGAGCAGAGGACCATGCTGCCACATGACAGCCTGCCCACCAAGTACTCCCGATTCCATGACAGTCCCTGTGTGCCCCTGCATGTTCCTGGGCCAGCCGCCTGCTTCACTGAGCTGAGTGGACCACCTCTGCCCCCATCCACACGGAACGGTGGCAAAAGCAAGAACAGCTGCACCCCTGTGTCTGTGGTCACTCAGCACAGTCACAGTAGGCATGTCCTACTTGTTTTGTGAGCAAGAACAGCTGACTTACAGAAGCTGAGCACTTTACGGACGCAGTACAAACCAGGGCTGGCTCTCCTGGACTTTCTGATTTGGAAATGTCTCCCAGAGGATGGCTTCAACTGTAGCCCTCATTCTGTGCAGCCTGTTGAGACCCTTGGCTGCTCTGCAAAAAGTGTACTTGAAATTAATTCTGCAGAGACATAAAAGGGACCTTCACTAACTGCACAAAGACAATTCCTGAGTAAAACACCAAATTACTGGTACCTCATGATATAGGTCCCACGTTTTTTTCCTTTAAGACAGGGACTGAAGTAATTAAATGGCATTGCATGCATTCCATATAGTATGAATGGAAAGAATGGTGAATAGGAAGAGTGGCCAACCATAAACACAGTGGTTACTTCTGGGGCCCAGGATGACAAGCTGTCCAGTCATCCACATAGGACACTGCCAGCCTCTGAAATGTCAGCCGGACTGTCAGAGGGGCCCTCCCGGGGTTCTGAGTCGAAGACCAGGCTCAGAGTGGACTCTCCTCTGAGTCCGTGCGACACTAATAGACCCAGAAGCTTTCTTTCCAGCCGTGTTCACACCTATGCAGAATTACCTGGTTAAAAGTGTGAATGTTATAGGAGAATAACTTCATAAACTCTAAAGAAATGCACCCTCAGAAATGCACTCAGCACAGGCAGGATGGGAAAGCACCTGCTGGCTGCCCAGGCCTGGTGGGAGGGGTTCTCCCAGTCTCCGGCTTCGGGCCCCTCCCCTAAAGGCGCCATGCTCACCAGCCTCCAGGACTGGGGGCGGGGGAGGGGAGCAGCCACACACTCGGGCACGAAGTGAGAGGCCCCTGAAGTGCCCAGGACGGAGCACACAGGACTGTCCTCTCCTGAAGGGGAAGAACCTCGACCTGTGTTGCACACTAGGGCACCTCCGTCCCCCCAACACCACACAGTCCAGGACAGCAACACGAGTGTGGACATGGAGACATTTTTGTCGTCCAACTACCTCCCTCTTGTTTATAAAAAACAGAAAGTAAGTTATGGAAAATGACTCATCCAGTAGAGCAGGTCCACTTACCAAAACAGATGTTTAAACGTTTGTGCCTCCCCTGAGCCACTGCTCCGAGCTCTGCAGCGAGCTGAGCCCTCCCGGGAGTCCTGAGTGGCTGTCACTGCACCAAGGGAAGGACAGGGGACACAGACGTATGGGCCGGTGTTTCCAAAATGTCTGTAACATTCCAGTTGTCTCAACTTACAGTCAGAAAAAAGAAAATGTTTTGTTCTACCTCATGAGAAAATCTCCAGGATTCAGAGTGTAGAGTATTACTATATTAGCATTAAGCACTTAAAGTGAGTTTAGTACAAGCTAGATTGTCTGCCCTCATCTTGTTATTAAGCTGACTCATTGCAAAACTGAATTTTCTTACAGTGAGCAATTAGCACCATTTAAGAACAGAGTTGGGATAAATCAAGCTGTCTGCAACTTCAAACTCCCAACAGTCCTACCAGCTGGGGCCATTAATACACTACAGAGAAGGCAACGGGGGAAAAACTGGCTTCCAGCACTGCCGACGCTCTGGGGGCTGTAAAGAACATTCTAGGCTACAATCTGTCGTATCCAGCACTCACGGACCACCCACCCCCACGTCCCATCAGGTCCCTCTGCTGCATTCCTGAGGCCCCGGCGTGGGGTTTTCTTCTAGGGGCCCATGCGCCCCCTTCCTCACACCCCCCTCAGCACACAGGGCAGCAGAGCTGAGTGCAAACCTGCTGCACGAGCCAGGGGCGAGCCCGCACGGCAGGGAGCGGGCCGCCTCAGCCACAGGTGGCCTCTCTAACCCAAGGTCCACCTGGGGAACGCAAAGGCAAGCACCTCCCGTGACGGGAGCGGTCCTGGGAGCCAACCTGCCATCAGACCTTAAACAGTGTTTCCCACAACAGGAACCGGCTGAAAAGAAGGAAGAGAGACACTCAATTCCCTGAGGTCCCTCTTACACGTGGATGTAAAGGCCTCAGCCGGCAATCCTGAGTATAAAGCACATGGAAAACGCATTAAGTCTGAGGCTTTTCAGGCTGACAGGGTTGCAACCTACTGAAGGCCCAATGACACACTTGTCTGCAGCCCACAAACAGTGTGCCAGAAAGCACAGGCCTCTCTCCTCCTCCCTACACAAGCCTTGTGGAGGACCCTCTCCTGCAAAGTGTGGCAGGACACTGGGGAAAGGTGCAGCCTGCACAAGGCCACGGTGCTGACGTGGCGCAAAGGCAGTGTCTGGCCACCGGGGGCCAAGCCCCTATGTCACAGAAGGGACGGGCGGATGTGCTGCTGAGGACGTGAGGTGGAACTGGCTCCCACATTCAGTCCAGTTTTATTCCCCAGACCACACAAACCAACTTCCCAGGCTAAACTGAAAACCAACTAACACCTGCCATTTAAGAAGTTAGTAAAATGATATCAGCAATGGAAACAGAGGAGTTGAATGACACTGCACATCACCAGGACCTAACAGACCCCCAGTCAGCTGAGCACAGACATCCTTCCCAGGTGCACACAGAGGGTCGCCAGGGCTGCCGGTGTGCTGGGCCCCAAAACAAGCCTCAAATGCAAAAAGACTGAAGTAACAGAAAGTAAGTTCTCTGGCCACTGTGGGATAAAACTAGAAATCTATAAAACTAGAAAATTCATAAATATGTAGAAATTAACATATTCTTAACCAATAGGTCAAAGAGAGAAATTAGTAAAAGTTTTTGAGACAGATGAAAATAAAATACAACATATGAAAATACTAGAAACCAAATCTAGAGACTTACTCCAGAATGCAAAGGCAGTTCACTGTGTAAGAAAATCAATGGCTGTGACAAACCACATCACTAGAACACCAGCGCACCGAGGGAGAAAGACACTGGTAAAACCCCACACGCTTGAACCAACTTCTGCACGCGCCTCAGGGAAGCCCTGGGTGGTGAGCCAGGAGGGTAGTACCCAGTGCTGCCAGCGGAGGGGCAGTGGGGAGCATAGCTCCAAGGAGGCCCTCCCAGGCCTCACCCCACACGTCTCTGCATCTGGCTGTTCCCTGTCTGCATGCACCTTTTGTGACCCTACGTGGAGTGGGTTCCTGCACTGTGTGAGTAGTTCCCATGAACTACCGAACCTGAGAGGGGTCATGGGAACGCCCCAGATCTGTAGCCCACTGGTCAGATGTGCAGGTTGTTGGGGACCCCACTGCAGCTGGTGTCTGGAGGAGGGGCAGTCTTGTTGGGGAGCAGGCCCACAGTGGGGCCTGTGCTAACAATGGGTAATTAATTAGTGCCAGAACTGGACTGCAGTTCACCCGCTGGGCTTGGTATCAGAATTGCATCAAAGGACATTACCAAGAAAGTTAAAAGACAACCTACAGAATGGGACAAGTATTTGCAAATCACACATCTGAGGAGGGTTTGATATCTGGAAATATATGAGGAACTCCTACAACTTCAACAAAAAGACAAACAACCAATTAGTAAATGGGAAAAGAACTTGAACAGACACTTGTCCAGAGAAGACATACAAAGGGCCCATGAACCCACGAAGTGATGGTTCACAACGTCAGTCAACAGAGGTGCACAGATCAAAACCACAATGAGAGCCCTTCACATCCACCAGGATGGCTATTACAATTCTAAATTTTTCAAAAAGCAAATCTCAAACTGTGTTGGAGACGATGTGGAAAAACTGAAATCCTCGTGCATTGCTGGTGGGAATATAAAATGCTGGAGCCACGATTAAACACAGTTTGGCAATTCATCAAAAAGCTAAACATAGAATTATCCTGAGAACAGGCAATTCCACTCCCAGGAATGTGCCCCAAAGAGTGGAAAGCGGGACTCACAGATGACACACAGCAGACGCCGTGATGGATGCTCACTGCAGCAGAGTCGCAAGGGCCAGAGGCAGAAGCAGCCAGGTAGCTATCAACAGATAAATGGGTGAACAAAATGTGGGATCCACACAACAGAGTATTATATACCCATAAAAAGGAAAGAAGTTCCGATTCGTTTTGCAAAATGGATCAGCCCTGAAAACATAATGCTAAGTGAAAAAAGCCAGACACAGAGGACAACTATGGGATGCCCCTTAGAGGAGGGGCCCAGGATGGGCAAATGCAGAGACAGAGGCGATTAGTGGTGACCAGGGACTGCGGAGCGGGGAAACAGAGCCTTGGAAACGTCAATGGTGGTGATGGTTGTATATTTTGAATGTAATTAATGCCACTGAATTGCACACTTAAAAAGGTTAAAATGACAAAATTTGTATTATATATGTATTTTACCACAGTAAAAACATGGCTGTAGTCAATATAAATAATATATTGTCTATAACCTTCCATAGCCAGGCACTGAGTAACAGAACAATCAAACACCTACTTTTAGGACTTGAGGTTCACTGAAATGCTGACTGAGAAGACAGGAAAATGTTCCAGAGAGAACAAGTCATCCTCTGATCCAAATGCCACAGTGTGTTTCATGCCCCCACCACGGCCGCAGCTGCTCTGGGAGAGGCTCCCTGGGACGCTGGCATGGTCTGGATTCCTGGAGCTCCTTATCTGGCAGCCCCTCCCCATCCACAATTCCCAGGACAGTGGAAGGACAGGCACATCCCCAAGACTCATGCGCCCTGGGACCATGCGGCCCAGGTTGAGCTATGGCTTCTATGCAAGGGAGGTCTAGCACACCTGCCCGGCCTCTTGTCTGCTGCAGGTGACACACAGCCACAAGCTGGGCAGGCCCTCCCACTCTGAACCATGGCCTCAAACAACACGGCCCATGCTAGCAAGGTGACCACACTCAACGTGACAAGAGCTGACGGCTGTTCTGGGGGTTTCAGAGACTACGCAGGCAGGGTGGGGCAAGGGGTGCTGCATGTCTGTCTGCTATCTGTCAAAGCAGTGCTCACAGTCACCAGTGACCTAGTTAACCAACTTGCAGACAGAAAAATCATGAATGAATAATTAAAAGGCGTGACATTTTAGTTTTTGCCATGGACAGTGGGGAGTGAAGTCAGGGCCTTCCTTGCCTTTCAGCCGTGGTGATTTAGGCCATGGGAGGAGCAGCCCACCCCTATCTAAGGGCCAACAGGGCAGGGCCAGGACCCCGATTCCTAACCCAGGGCTCTTCCTAGGGCATGTGTAGTCCTACTGAAGTGCCAGTGGTTTCTGGATGTCAGAAGTTTACTAGGCACCTTTTCCCAATTACCAAGTTGGTTTAACATTTAGAAATGACATAGGATGTGATGTCAGGAACATTTATTTGTTATTCACAATTAAAGTAACAGATATTGAAATAAGTGGACCAGCTCACTGGTCATATCTAGACTGGTATCAAAGCCGTAAATAAAAACAGCATCATAAAAACCGTCCCTACAATTAAAGAGTGAAATGAACTGACAGGCAGAGGTTCCAAAGGCACAAAACAAGAAGAGAATGTGGGGAGAATGGGCAACGGTCTGAAGCTGTCCTACCACTCCTCACCCAGTCCTCAGTGACTCCAAACTGCTTACAGAACATAGTCCTGACCACCGACCTGCCTGGCAGGAAGGTCTCACTGTCTGTGCCACACCCCTTGCAGGCCAGTAAGCCTGTCTGCCCCCAGGGTCCCCCAGCCAGCCACCTGTCTTCCTAATGCATCGGTCCTGCTGCACAGCTGACATGAGGACACCCTGCTGGTCACTGAGTAGCTGTGCACTGGCAGTGAACACGCTAACCACTCAGACATTTGGGCTTGAAGAACACTGGTTAAATACAATCCTCTTACCTACATTAGGTCTACAAGAAATGACTGATGTTGTTGATGGTTTCCTTTGCTGTGCAAAAATGTTTTAGTTTGATGTAGTCCCACTTCTTAATTTTTTTCTTTTGTTTCCCTTGCCCAAGGTGATATATCAGAAACACTACTGCTACAAGACATGCCTGACATTTTCCTGCTTATGTTTTCTAGAATTTTTATGGTTTCAAGTCTAACATTTGTCTTTAATCCATTTTGGGTTTATTCTTGTGTATGGTATAAAAAGGTGGTCTAGTCTGCCCTGGCTGGTGTGGCTCAGTGGATTGAGTGCCAGCCTGCAAACCAAAGAAAGGGTCACCGGTTCGATTCCCAGTCAGGGCACATGCCTGGGTTGAGAGCCAAGTCCCCAGTAGGGGATGTGCAAGAGGCAACCACACGTTGAATGTTTCTCTCCCTCTCTTTCTCTCTCCTTTCCCCTCTCTAAAAATAAGTAAATTTTTTTTTAAAAAAAGGTGGTCTAGTTTCATTTTTTGCACATCTGTCCAATTTTCCCAACACCATTTACTCAATAGACTATCTTTATCCCATTGTATGTTTTTGCCTCCTTTGTCAAATATTAATTGACTACAAAGGTATGGATTTCTGGGCTTTCTATTTTTTTTATTGATCTGTTTGCCTGTTTTTATGCTAGTACCACATTGTTTTGATTATGATAGCTTTGTAGTATAATTTGATATCAGGTAGTGTGATTCCTCTAACTCTGCTCTTTTTTCTTGAGATTGCTGAGGTTATTTGAGGTCTTTGGTGGTTCCATATTCATTTTTGGAATATCCCAGTTTTGTGAAATATGCCATTGGTATGTTTATAGGGATTGTATTGAATATATAGATTGCTTTGGGTAGTATGGACATTTTAATGTTAATTCTTTCTATCCATGAGCATAATATATGCTTCCACTTATGTTTTTCTTCTTCAATTTCTTTCCTCAGTGTCTTAGTTTTCAGAGTACAGGTCTTTTACATCCTTGGATAATTTATTCCTGAGTATTTTATTCTTCTTGAAGCAATTGTGAATAGGACTGTTTTTCTTCGTTTCCCTTTCTGATAGTTTATTACTGGTGTTTAATGAAAAAACAACCCACTGAATGGAAGGACATATCCTCCAATGATACATTTGATAGGGGTTAATATAAAAAATTTTTAAAGAACTTGTAAAACTCAACACCAAATAACAAACAATCCAATTAAAAAATGGGCAGAGAACCTGAAAATACACTTCTCTAAAAGCAACATACAGACGGCCAATAAAACATAGGAAAAGATGCTCAATGTCACTGATCATGGAGAGATGCAAAATAAAATCACAATGAGATATCACCACATACCTGTCAGAATGTCTACCATCAACAAATCAACAAACAAGTGCTGGTGAGAATATGGAGCAAAGGGAACCCTGGTGCACTGTTGGTGGGAACACTGACTGGTGCAGCCACTGTGGAAAGCATTAGAAAAGGTACCTCAAAAAACTAAAAATGGAACTCTTATGAACCAGTGGTAACACTTCTGGGGATATATGTGAAGAAATCCAAAACACTGACTCAAAAGAACATATGCACCTCTATGTTTATTGTAACCTTATTTATAATCACCAAGATCTGGAAGCAGTCCAAGTACCCATCTGTTTTAGAGTGGATAAAGAAGCTGTGGTATGTCTACACATTGGAATACTATGCAGCAGAAAAACGGGAGCCTTTGTGATAGCATGGATGGACCTGGAGGGCATTACATTGAAATAAACCAGTCATACAAAAAACAAGTACCATACGATTTTGTTCACCTAATGGACAAAATGAATAAAAGCAAAATGGAGACAGACCCCTAGACAGAGAGCAGGCTGCATGTTGGGGGCGAGGAGGGGAGGTTGAGGGGCTGGGCGTATGGAGGGATTGAGAAAAAAGAAAACGGAAAACTCATGGACACAGACGGCAGTGTGGTGACTGCCCGGGAGAGGAGGTGGGAGGAGGCAAGAGAGGGAAAAGTGGGGATAAATGGTGATGGAAAGAGACTTGACTTGAGGTGGTGGACACATAACACAGAGTACGGATGGTGTGTTGTATAAATGTGTACCTAAAACCTGTATAATTTTGTCAACCAAAGTCATACCATAAACTCAGTAAGAAAGGAAAAAAGAAATTACTTTTTTCCGGGACTATGAATTAGGACAAGTTTCGATACCAATGAACAGAGAATAGGGGGAAATGGCCAGGACACCAGTCACTTGAGATAAAATGTATTCTATCATTTCTTTAAAAGACAAAATGACATGAGTTTCTTAAGACAGTTTCACAGCCAGTAGGGAACCACACAGCCTCCTCTGCCCTGGAGGTACTTCGGGAAAGTCCCCGAGAGTTGCTGGCACAGGAGCCTGTGGAACACGCTCCACTAAGCAAGCAGGCAGGGATGGCGCCCAAAGCCCGGGGGGAGCAGTGGGGTCACCTCCCACCAGCGCTACCCCCTGCCCCTCCTTGGTGAGGTGGCCTCTGCAGTTAGATGCTTCTCTTCACACCGGCCCACCCTATGTCTTCATTTTCCAGTGAATAGATTTCTTAATTGAACTGAATGTACCACCTCAGTTTTTCTTCTAATTTTTGTGTTTATTGTTTCTAAAGACATTAGACACAGCAGGCAGACGAAAAGCCCTAATATAATCAGACAGAAAGTTCCTAACTATGACCTAAAACCTCCCCTCAAGCCCACACTGCGCACCCTCTTCGCCGGGAGGGAAGGGTCCCTGCAGCTCTCAGTGCAGGGCCCAGGGGCTCCCATGGCATGCTCCCGGCAGCTCCAGAACCAGGGCTGCTACACCTGCCTGCAGCAGCCAAGACAGCAGACCCATGACAGCTCCTCGTCTAGCTCTTTTGGTGAAAGAGGTAGGCGGGGTGAAGAAAAACCAAGTGCAGGATGAGACAGAGGAGTGGAGGTTCAAAAGTTA